>JBBCBC010000020.1:18869360-19137779 GCA_037126765.1 Stenogyne calaminthoides
TAATTATTTTATTTAATTATCTAATCAGTTATTACTACACGCATTCTTCATCATTTTGCTCACAAACAAATTGTCCTTCCTTTTTCATTTCAATTTCAATTTCAAATCTCACATTCTCTCTCTACGCTCTCTATCTTCTCACAAACAAAGAAAACGATAATGTCTTCAAATTTCAAGCGGACGGCGGCGACTTTGTATCTCGTTGAAGACGATCGACAATGGTGGCAATTTCAGACTTTTAATATCTGGGCGTTAGTCTAATTGATTTGTTTGATTTGATTTTTCAAAAAAAATAATTGAATTGAATCTGGTTTGTTTACGGACTTAGCTTTGGATTTTGAATTTTTGGTTGATTTTTCAGGCATTTGATAGGATTTGTGATTTTTTTTGGGATGACGTTGGTGAGTTTGACGGAGACGGCGAGCTTCTATTTTTTCTAAAGTTTTTGAATTATTGCCCTAAAAGTTTTAATTCGGTTCAGGGTTCAGAGGGCGGTGGATATGTAATGACAACGACGATCCATAAATTTGTTCAGATTTATAAATTTTAATCGATTTTGTTTTGTTTTGGTTTAATTTGTTGAGATTTGTGAACTGGTGGAGTTTGAGATATGTAAATTTGTTGAAAATGTTCAGTTTTTCAGTGTTCAGTTGTTCAGTTGCTTCCAGATTTGTATAACATGTTTAGTTGTTCAGCTTTTTTCTGAGCAAGTTCAGCATTTTAATAGAGTTGTTCAGTGTTTTCTGAATAAATTTGTAAACTGATAAGCTCTGATATATTTTTCGCACTTTGTGTAGAAAAATACTGCACAATTTAATAAATTTCTGAACATGTTTAGTATTTGAGAAGTGTTGTTCAATTTTTTTTCTGCACATGGTCAGTATTTATCTGGGAAAAAAATATGTTGAACAACATTTTCAGTATAACGTTTCATTATAATAAACTTTTTTACTGTAAATGTTCAGTATAATATTGTTTTGTTCAGTTTTATTACTGAACATGTTCAATTTATTATTGAACATATTAATTGAAAATATTCAAATGAAATCTGAACATGTTCAGTAGTAATATTGCACTTGTTCAGAACTTGTATTTTAATATTGAACATATTTATTAAAATGTTGCACATGTTCAGTTTGTTATCACACACATGAATTCAATGTAATCTTAAAACCCATGTGTAGTGACAATTTAAAAACTACAAAATAACTTATAAGAGAGGTTTCTTAACCACAAAATATACACAAACAATAGTAACCAAAAAAATATTACTTGGAACCTCAATCCTCCATTTTTTGACGTATTATATTGTGTGGGCATCCACAAAAAGAAATAACAATTACATTAACAGCACATATTAATATTATATAGTTAACATCTCTATCCTCATCTCATATTCTCTCTCTCTCTCTCTTTCAAAATTTCAAAATTGTCTCTCCATTTCATCTCAATTTCAGACCATAGATGATTAGGGTTTCGATATGTACTTAGGTCCAAATCTCCGGACGTTGTCCACGTATATTGGGTTGTGTTTCCCGCTCGCACATCATCCAAAGTGTCATTCTCTTTCACATCATTTTTTTCTGATTATGCAAAAAAATGTGTTAATTATGTAAAAACACACACATAAAATCACACATATAAATCTACATATATGATAATGAAAAAACAGATTTCAGCTAAATTACAATATCACACACATAAATAAATACACTTTCTGAACAATAGTTAAAAGTACAAATACAAACAAATAAACAAACTAGATGTTTCTGAACAAAAGTTGCAATCATTAAACAGTTAAGAATACAATTCAATCTCAATTGCACATTCATTCCACATCATACACAAAAAAAAATCAGTCACATATCACAAAACATATTATGAAGTTCTGCCCATATATTAGAAAATGCTCAAAAAGTTTTTGAACAACAGTTCACAGTACAAAACACACACACATAAATCTGAACATGTTCAAATCGGAACTGAACAGCAGTTAACTACAATTTCTGAACAAAAAATCGCACACATAAATCAATCACACTTTCTTAACAAACAGATTGTGAACAATAGTTCAAAGTCCAAATACACATAAATTAAACAAACTAGACATTTTCTGAAAAAAAATTGCTGAACAACAGTTGATTGCACTTTCTAAACAAAAAACACTCACATAAATCAATCATACATTTCTGAACAACAAGTGTTTAACCAATAGTTTCTGAACATATAGTTTCTGAACAACAGTTCAAAGACCAAAATACACACAAATTAAACAAACTAAACCTTTTTCGGGGAAAAAATCTGCTGAACAACGGTTGATTACACTTTCTGAACAAAAACACTCAAATAAATCAATCACACTTTTATGAACAATAATTCAAACTACAAATACACAAAAATAGATAAAATATTTTCTGAACACAGTCATATATTGTTCTGAAAAATTCAAACTACAAATACACAAAAATAGACAATTTTTTCTGAAAATTTTCAAAATTTCGATTTTCTGAATAATTTCGAGAAAAAAAAAAAGAAGCATCAATCTATTTTCTGAACAATTTCGAGAAAAAAAAAAGAAGCATTAATCGATTTTCTGAACAATGTTAAAGTTAACCAGATTAAGGACAAGAACAAGAATAAGAACAATATATATATAACTGCATGCACAAAAATAAAATAAAAAATCTAGAAGTTAAATCGATTTTTCTGCACAAGTGAAAACGAAAAATCTAGAACAATTTTCTGAACATTTTTTTGCAAGAACATATCGATTTCCATGAAAAAAATTACCTTGAGAACTCAAGATTTGGATTTTCTCTCTTCTCTTGCTCTTCTCAAATTCCCAATTTTCAATTTCAATATTTTCAAATGGGGCGAAAAATGAGAGAAAATGGTATAAAAGAAGATTAGACAACCTTGGTAGTTGTGAATCTGCTTTTTGGCAGCATTGGGGGTTGGTATACGTTTATTGGGGGATGGGGGAGGCCAACAAAGGTAGTTTGTATGTTTTTGTAAAATAGTAAATAGTAATTGTAGTTCTTAGTAATACTACTAGGGAAATTGTAGTTCTTAGTAATCTACCCTAATATTTATGGGCTTAAATAATATTGTGGCTCAATATTGGAAATTCAAGGTCCATTACAAGGTCCAATCTTAATTCTCCTAAAGGCCCCTCAAGTAGCCCAAATATAAAGTCCAATAACTAAAAAAGGTGTTTAAAATTAAATAAAATATTGTTGCCTATTTTTCCCTAATTTTTTAAAATAAATAAATAAAGAGGGAGAAAGATTTTCTTTGAATTTTGTTATGGAATGAGGATAAGTATTCTTGGAATACAAGTTTATCTCATTAAATTCAAGAAAACTCCCACTTGGCTATTTACTTGTAATTTTCGAAAATAATGAGTAAAATAAGGAAGGAAAGATTTTCTTGATTTTCTTGAAAAGATATTATGGAAGATATGTATTCTTGGAATACAAGAATATCTCATAAAAATTCAAAAAAATCTCAATCTTGGAAATCTTGGCCTTTTTTTTTCGAAAATAACCAAAACAAGAGGAGGTGGGATTTTTGTGGAATATTTTAAATATGGAGAAAAGAATATATGGGATATATTCCAGATTTCTTGGAGACCAAGAAAAAGATTTTCCCATCTTATTCCTCACAAAATTTTTGACCACCCTCCTTAGTATAAATAGGGGATGAATGTTTCATCCCCAACGTAATTCCATGTGTTGGAAAAATTAGAAATCCACAAAGGTGGTGCAACATAATTTTATTTTTCCTTTTGTTAATTGTTCGCGAGCATCCTTCCACCGGATTGTTGAACAAGGACGAGGGAATACTTGAGAAGTCTCTTTGGGTTTGTTCGTGTGAACGTGATATCCATCTTCTCAACGGTTGTCACTCCGAGAGGTTAGTTCATGTAAACTCCTAGCAATTCCGCATGCGTAGGATTTATGTGACGAATTTGTATGCATGATTTGTTGTTAAATTATTATTTGAATTAATATAAAATTAATTCATGCTAGTAATAATTGTTAGAGTTAAATTTGTATTTAAATATTCATCCCGAATAGATCCGGGCAATTAAATTCCCCAACAATCGGGTGCCCCCGACACGGTTGTTGAGATCACCTGCCGCCGAGATTGTGAGGCCGGGGATGATAGTTTCTTAGGGTGGAGCCCCGAGTTCCGTCGAAGGTAGTTTTCTAACTAAACCCTTTCTTATCAGTTTAACTTTCGATGAATACTTCTAACTCCCGTTGGTTGCACCTCATTTATAGGTACCAGCTTGATGATGTCGTTTTCCAGGAGGAAGCCACTCGAACCTATCTATGTTCACGGCCTCCAGCTGCTAATGATGCTCAACCGTCCTACCTTGGCAAAGCCTCTGAGGATTTGCCGAGGTCCTGGACGTTGACCTTGGATGAGGAGACCCGGACCCAGTAATTCCATGAGAATCTCACCTCGGGGATTGCGCATTCCTATTGCTTGATGGCTTTCTTTGAAAGGAGTCGGGAGCAGTATGAGACGGCGAGGGTGCAAGCGATCTGAGCCGAGGTGGCTTGCAGTGAGATGAAGAAGGATTTAGAGAGGGTGACCAAGGATAGGGAGGCTGCAATCAACACCAAGAATGTCGATGAGGATAAGAAGAAAGAGCTGACCCAATCTCGGGTCACTGGGAGAAGAAGTCAAAACTTCTTCAGACTGAGCTCGATGCGAGCAAGGAGAACGCGGCCGAGCTTTTGAAAAATAATATTGATCTCGCGGATGAGGCCCGCCGCTACAAAGCTGAGATTGATCTGTACCCTACCGACGTGAAGTTGCATCGCAATGACGCCTCTAACATGGCTTACGTTTATGCCTTCGCCAATGCCATCAGAGCGATTCATCGGCTCGATATCCACCTTGCTGGGGCTCAAGCCAAAATGAGGGAGATGCTGACTGTTTACATGCAAACCAACCCCCCGAAACCCGATGCCCAGCTCCCTATCGCAGATTTGAAGGACTTCGGAAGCGACCTCTCTTTTCTCCCCCCAGAAGCCAAACTCTATGATCCGAAAGAATTACTTTTGGGCATGGGGGTTGAGGATGACGAAGATAGTGAGGTCGCTGATGAAGATGAAGAAGGGGCAGCGGACGAGGTCGAACGAGGGGACGCTCAGGCCGAGGTCCCTGAGATCGAAAAGGGCCCTCCTGAGGTTGCCAATGTGGATGATGGGCAGATTTTGGGTGTACCACCAGAGGGGACGTCGGGGGTGCCGCCCACCATCTGAAAATAATTTAAGATTTCATGTTTGTTGCCTTCGGGCGTGTGGAATATTTTTTCCCTTCGGGATCTTTCTTTGTAACTTTGCCCTTCGGGGTTCTATGTAATGTTGCCCGCGGGGCGTTGTATTTTGTTGCCTACGGGCTTTGTTTTAATGAAACTCTATCTTTCCTTTCTCAACTGCCGAATGTTATTAACTGCTTGGTAGTTTGGTAGCTCAATACGAACTGTGACTCTTGTGTAATTTTGAAACATAACATCTTTGGGGGGAGCCTCCACGAGGTCGCCCGGCCTTGTTTCTTGTTAAAATCTTCGAACCTAAGACCAGATAAACAATGTTGCAAATTTAAAGTATTCTTAGCTTGGTTGGTTTATTGGCTTGCAATCTTTTTGCCTTATTATTTCTTGGCTTGGCCCATTTTCTTGGCTATGTCTTCTTATTTGTATGAGACTTAGTTATCTTAATGACTTTGCAACTTTGATGCCTTTGTTCGTGTAATCGGCTTATCTGTGTGCGATTTTTCTTGGCTACATCGTCTTATTTGTGTTCGACTTTGTTGTCTTATTGACTTTGCAACTTTAATACCTTTGTTCATGTAATCGGCTTATTTGTGTGCGATTTTTCTTGGCTACGTCTTCTTATTTGTGTGCGACTTAGTTATCTTATTGACTTTGCAACTTTGATGCCTTTGTTCGTGTAATCGGCTTATTTGTGTGCGATTTTTATTGGCTACGTTGACTTATTTGTGTGCGACTTAGTTGTCTTATTGACTTTGCAACTGTAATGCCTTTGTTTGTTTTTAAAGACTTCGGACATAAATTCTTTGGTGGAGCGACCTCGTTCGAGGCCACCTTTATATCCCCTTGTCCTTAGTCTTTAAAATTGACTGCTAAGACGAAATCTTTATTTCCTTTGGTTTTCTTTTTCATTTGGGAATCTATTTTAGAGACGAACTCGCCAGAGGTCAGATACCGGCCCCCCAAGTTCCTAAATGTAAACATTGTAAAAACTAAAGGATGAGATCAAAGTAGCTATCTTTTTTTATTTGGGAGAGACTAAAGTTACATTACATTACTGATAATATTTCTTGAGGTAGATCGCATTCCAAGGGTATTGGGCAGGAATGCTTCAAGTGTCTTCGAGCTCGTAAGCCCCATTTGGTAAGCACCTCGAGATCCTTAGGGGACCTTCCCAGGTCGGACCGAAAACTCCTTTTTGAACACCGAGGATTTTGGGTAGGATGAGGTCACCTATTTTGAACTTCCGGATCTTGACCTTTGAGTTGTAGTACTTTTCTGATTTATGTTTGTAACTCGCGTTCCTTAGGTCGGAATCCAATCTTCTTTCTTCAAACAGATCGAGCTCGAGAAACAAAGCCCGATCATTGTCGTCTTTGATGGTTTGCAAGGTCCAATGACTTCACACTTTGACCTCGGCAGGTATTACTGCTTCGACACCAAAAGCAAGTGCAAATGGTGTCTCGCCGGTTGAATTTTGAAAAGTTGTTCAGTATGACCATAGGATGTCGGGAAGTTTGAAAGCCCACAACCCCTTTGAATCGTTGAGTTGGGTCTTCAAAGTGTGCTTGATAATCTTGTTGGCCGCTTCCACTTGACCATTTAATCGCGGGTGATACGGAGTAGAAAATAATTTTGCGATTTTCCATTGTACAAAAAAAGACATCGATCTCGTAACCATCGAATTGTTTCCCGTTGTCCGTGATGATCGCCTACGGGAAATTGAAATGACAAATGATGTTCTTCCAAATAAAATGGATGATCTTTTCTTGGGTGATGGTAGCCTGAGACTCCGCCTCCGCCCACTTGGTAAAGTAATCTACTGCAACCACTGCGTATTTCGAGCTGCCCGGGGCTTTTGAGAAAGGTCCAATAAGGTCGATCCCCCACTTTGCAAAAGGCCACGGGCTGTAGATAGAGGTGAGCTCCTCTGGGGCTCGCCTGATGGTCGGAGCAAAGAGTTGACACTAGCGATAGGTTTTGGCATATGCGATTGCATCTTTCCGTAGAGTCAGCCAGAATAACCCTGTCTAATTGTTTTATAAACAATTGATTGCCCCCCCAGTGTGATTTCCGTAGACTCCATCATGGATTTCCTTCAAATTTTATATGTCCCTCTTCCGGTGTGACACACTTCAACAATGGTAGTGATAAACCTCGCTTGTAGAGTTGATTATTGACAATGGTGTATCTCGCGGCTCTCAACTGTATCCAGCGAGCTAAAACTTTATCTTCTGGCGAAGCCCCATTTTTTATGTATTCGATGATAGAAGTCATCCAATTATCTTCTGCGGTTGTGACCTGACATAGCTCAAGAAGTTAGCCTCAATAGCCTTCTTTAACTCGTCCATGTTACCTCATTTACGTTGACCGTGGTGTGGCTTCCCGATGGTATGTTCAACTTGGTGACCACGATATTATCCATGCTTGTCGTGCCTTCCAATGTGGCCAGCCGAGCCAATGTGTTGGCTTGTGTATTGTTTATTCGGGGAATCAGTTGGATATACACTTGCTCAAATTTTTTGTTGGGATATTTTTGTTTTGATTATTTATGCCAAAACATTATGTATTTGTCAAGTTATATTGTTTAAGTTCATTTCTACAGGTAACAAATTGAGGGGGAAGTGAACAAGTTGAGGGGGAACTGATCTGAAGTTTCCTGAGAAAATAGGCATGAAGACAAGTGGCCTGAATGGAAAATAGGCCTGAGGAAAAGTGGTCTGAATGGAAGAAGGTTGAAGTTCAATAGCGATGAATGTAAGAATGGCCTGAATGAGAAGTGTTGAATGCTGAAATCCTGAATGCTGGAATCCTGAGTGCTGGACTCCTGAGTGCTGGAATCCTGAATGTTGGAATCCTGAATGCTGGAATCCTGAGTGCTGAGTGCTGGAATCCTGAGTGCTAAGTGCTAGAATCCTGAATGCTGATTTCATAAAGCTTGAATGCTGACGTGGACCAATCAGAGGTGGTCAACAAGCCTGACAAAAAGCTGTAGAAATTACAGAATAGTATGGATTTGAATGTGACTTTCTCCAATGGTAACATTCAAATCCACACTATAAATACAAGTTCTTCCATCATTTTAAGTGTGAAAAAATGTTATAAAGCCAAGAGCCATATACTCAAGCATTCCCACCATAGAACACAAATCTGTAGATATACAAAATATATTCAAGAGTGTTTTAAACCTCATCTAATCAACCAATGATATATCCTAAGCTTAGAGAGATTTTCCCAACCTTAGCATAAATCTTAAACCATTGTAAGGTAAAATCTCAACCTAGTTTGAGACAACACCAAACTCAAACCCCATTCTTGAGAGAGAATTAATGGTGAAGTGAGGTAGTTGAGACGCAATCCCGTAGAGGGTGATAAGTCCAGTTGAGTGAGAACTCATTAAATATCTGTAGGAAATCCCGTGGAGGGAGATAAGTCCCGTTTGAGTAAGAGCTCTATAAATATCTGATTGTACTGTGTTGACTAACACAATAAACTAGTCGAGTGAGTTGAAGAAATTTCCCTGGAGATAAGAGAGAGTGGATGTAGGAGCTTGAGTCTCCGAACCACTATACTTTGTTGTGTTCTTTATTGCTTTATGTTCTTACTTGCCATATGCATTTGGTTATAAGCAAAACACATCGTTAGAAAGAAAATTATTAAATCACCATTTCTCCCCCTCCCCTTTTTCATAAAATTAAATTATTTTTTGGGACCAACAATTGGTATCAGAGCAGGTGTTCTAAAGATCCACTAACTTTGATAATTATTATTTTCTTTTAAATAAAAATTGTTTGTGGTCACCTGAACAGATTCTTTAAAAAAAAGGGGGGGATGAGAATTATATTTTTGGATGCAGTTTTAATGGTTTTGACATCATTATCAAAAAAGGAAGAAATTGTTGGGATATTTTAGTTTTAATTATTTTTGCCAAAACATTATGTATTTGTTAACTTGTATTGTTTAAGTTCATTTCTACAGGTAACAAGTTGAGGGGGAAGTGAACAAGTTGAGGGGGAACTGGTCTGAAGTTTCCTGAGAAAATAGGCATGAAGACAAGTGGTCTGAAGGGAAAATAGGCCTGAGGAAAAGTGGCCTGAATGGAAGAAGGTTGAAGTTCAATAGCGTTGAATGTCAGAATGGCCTGAACGAGAAGTGTTGAATCTTTGGAATCTTTGAAATCCGAGAATGTTGGAATCTCGAGTCTTTGAAATCCACGAGTGTTGAGTCTTTGGAATCTGAGTGTTTGAATCTGAGTCTTTGAGTGTTGGAATCTCGAGTCTTTGAGTGTTGGAATCCTGAATGTTGATTTCATAAGGTCTGAATGCTGACATGGACCAATCAGAGGAGGTCAACAAGTCAAATAAAAAGCTGCAGAAATTACAGAATAGTATGGATTTGAATGTGACTTTCTCCAACGGTAACATTCAAATCCACACTATAAATACAAGCTCTTCCATCATTTAAAGTGTGGAAAAATTCTATAGAGCTAAGAGCCATATACTTAAGCATTCCCACCATAGAACACAAATATGTAGATATACAAAATATATTCAAGAGTGTTCTAAACGTCATCTAAGCAACCAATGATATATCCTAAGCTTAGAGAGATTTTTCCAACCTTAGCATAAAGGCTAAACCATTGTAAGGGAAAATCTCAACCTAGTTGGAGACAACACCAAACCCAAGCCCCATTCTTGAGAGAGAATTAATGGTGAAGTTAGGTAGTTGAGGGGTGATTGGGTGATAAGTCCAGAGGCAATCCCGTAAAGGATGATAAGTCCAGTGTAGAGTCAATCCCGTGGAGGGTGATAAGTCCAGAGGCGAACCCGTGAGGGTGATAAGTTCAGTTGAGTGAGAACTCATTAAACATCTATAGGCAATCCCGTGGAGGGAGATAAGTCCCGTTTGAGTGAGAGCTCTATAAATATCTTATTGTACTGTGTTGACTAACACAATAAACTAGTCGAGTGAGTTGAAGGAATTTTCCTGCGGATAAGGGAGAGTGGATGTAGGAGCTTGAGTCTCCAAACCACTATACATTGTTGTGTTCTTTATTGATTTATGTTCTTACTTGCCATATGTATTTGGTTATAAGCAAAACACATCGTTAGAAAGAAAAAATTTAAATCACCACTTCTCCCCCTCCCCTTTTTCATAAAATTGAATTATTTTTTGGGACCAACATTTTTCCATGAGGCTCTTGGCCACGTGATGGTATTTGATCATCTACTCACCCCTTGCTTTGTATTCTCCGGACATCTGGCATGCGACCAGCTAAGAGTCACTAAAAACCTTCAATCTTCGAACGCCAATGGCCATTGCCATTTCCAAACCATTTATCAAAGTCTCGCAGTCCGCTTCATTATTTGTAGCATGGAAATCAAAACTGATGGCCATGGTGAATGATTGTTGCTTGGAGCTAATGAGAACCACTCCAGCCCCAGCCCACGTGCTTGTCGATAAAACATCGACATATAGCTCCCATGGGACGTCGACTGCCTCCTGAGCCTTCTCAGGAAAGGTCAACTCAGCGAGGACTTGTGCCTTGATCGTCGTTCGAGGTGCGAAGGTTATTCCAAATTGTCCTAATTTGATTGACCACTTTAGCAATCTCCCCGCCGTATCAGGTCGATGTAAATTTGCCTTAGAGGCATGGTGGTTAGGACCTCGACTTGATGGTCGAAAAAGTATTGCCAAAGTTTTCAGACGCTCATCACCAATGTATACGCGAGCTTCTCGAGAGGTGGATATCTGAGCTCGGCATCGTTGAGGGTTTGACTGACGAAGTATATGGGTAGGTGGAACTGACCTTTGGCTCGAACCAATACTGTACTCAGAGCTGGCTCCGATGCGTCTAAGTATAGAGAAAGTTTCTCGCTCGAAATGGGATTTGATAAGATTTGCGGATTTGATAGATATTCTTTGAGCTTTATAAAGGCTGCCTGGCTTTGCGGAGTCCAAGAGAACTTTCTTTCTTCACCGTTTTGAAAAATAGCTTGCATTTGTCCCCTATCCTGGAGACGAACCTGTTTTGAACTACTAGACATCCGGTCAATCTCTGAACTTCTTTGACATTGCGAGGTGGTTTCATATCCATGATTGCCTTGATCTTCAACGGGTTTGCCTCTATACCACGCTGACTGATAATATGCCCCAGGAACTTGCCTGAGCCAACTCCGAAACTTCACTTTTTAGGGTTCAGTCTCATGTTGTAACTTCTCAAAATATCAAATTTTCGAGCGAGGTGGTCCAGATGATCTTCCTTCTTTTCGCTTTTCACAACAATGTCATCGATGTATACTTCTATGGTTTTTCCTATCTCATTAGTGAACATTTTGTTTACCAAGCAATGGTAGGTCGCCCCTACATTCTTTAAACCGAAAGGCATCCTATTCCAACAATAGACATTCTTCTCGGTCAGAAAGGATGTGTGTTGCTAGTCGTCTTTATGCATGGCAATTTGATGATACCCAACAAATGCATCCATAAGACATCATCTCATGTTGTGCTGTCGACGAGATGGTCAATGTGTGGCATAGGAAAGTAATCCTTCGGACATGCCTCATTTATATTGGTGAAATCGATACATAGTCGCCAGGAATTGTTCGTCTTTTTTACCAAAACCGCATTGGCCACCCATTGGCAAAAGTTGCATACTTATCTGGGCCAAACTTTCTTCGTTTCTGAGTAATTAGCTTCTTCGTAGGATCGATGTTCAATTTATGATAGGTAACCTCGGGGTCGATGTCTGTTATGTCTTCGTGCGACCATGCGAACACATCTAAATTTTCTTTGAGGAAATCTATCACTTGAGTTTGCATATCGCCTGGAATTCGAGTTTCAATAATTACGCTTAAATCTGGACAGATGGGGTCGACTGGTACTGTCTCGAGCTCTTCGGTAGGGGTTGCTCCTAGGCTGCCATTTTCGATTCTTGGGTCATGTACGGGTTCTCTCCGAGCAAGGTCCTCCTCCATTGGTTCAAATTCGAGGCGAGGTTCTAGGTCAGGAGAATTTTTGGAGGAGGAGTCTATCATCACTTGATCTTCACTTTTTGTTATTTTCTTGGAGTCATGTATTCCTTTTTCCACTTGATCGACTTCCATTGAGGTTACATCAGATTTTATTGCATTGTCTAATTCCATTTCACTATTTTGTTTGTTCTTCCGAGGTGAAGTTAGATTCGTACAATCTTGTCTCACCTCGTCTTTCCTACCAAAATAAAAAATGGAATTTAAATCAACACGGGTGAGAGTCAAACATTTTCTTGCAGCAATTTGGTTACCCTTAATGGTGTCGATCTTCCCATCAAATCAGGGGAACTTAATACAATAAAAGTAGAAAGAGGACTCAGCCCCAAATTCATGCTCGAAAGGCCTACCGAAAAAGTCATTGAAGTTTGAAGGGATGTCGGTGATCACGAAATCAAGTTGCCTTGTTGCCTTCACTTTCTTGTCCAGTGATGAGGTGATCTCGATGGCTAAATGAATCATTCCATAGGCTTCGACTGGCTGGTATCACCAGTGGGTCCAAATTCGGGAAAACCACCCCATCCTTATCTTCTTCAAAGAAAGCGAATAACTTTAAGTCAGGAGCGATCGTGTTGACTGGGAGATAACTTAGGACATCATTATTAAGGGCATGAATTTTGGCTTTCTGACGCCGGCCTAAGAGGGAGATCGTTGGGAGAAAATCACCGAGAGTGCTCCCAGATGGGCAGATCATGTGAATCACTCTGTTCTCGATGCCTCCGGGGATCTGCGGACCTCGACGCCCTTGATCGAGCTATTTTGCCTGGTTATTTCCCGGAGGTTGATCGTTCTGGCGATTTGGTTGTTCATTTCTTGGCTTGACAAATTCGGCTAATTTCCCTTCCTCGTACAACTTCCATAGTTCCTTCTGTAGGTTGAGGCAATGCTCTGTGGTATGCCCGATAGTTTATGGTAGTTGCAAAATGTTCTCGGAATGAGTTTGGAGGTGTCTTGGATTAATCGTATGGCCGGAGGGAGCTGCTGCCTCCCTTTGATCACCTGAAAGATTTGCGCAGGGTTCATGGTCAAGGTCTCGAGGAGTTTCACCTCGAGCCTATTGTCGGTTTGAACGATCCCGGGGCCCTGTAGTTTATCCCTGGCTTTTTGTATGGTTTCTCCGGCTTTGATTCCGTTTTTTCACCCTCGCTTGGTCCCTGCTCGCCCAACCTTTGGGCGAGGATCTCGGCATTGTTGATCATGATGCCCACCCAATACCTAAAATCAGCTTAGCTCAACTTGTATTCCTTGTTCATCATCTTCCACAATTTGCTTCCTTTCTTCAGACCCTGGACCACTCCCAAGACCTTGGCCTCATCCCCGAGGGGTTCACCCTCCATGATGAGTTTATCTAGGTGATCAATGTAAGCCCGATCTGACTCATTTTTGAGCTGATAGACATTCGCCAATCTTTGTTTAGTTCCTCTATGGGGAGTTAGGGTGGCGAAGTGGGTGAGGAAAAGCTGAGCCATTTGGTGGAAAGATTCCACCGAGGTCGGTGGAAGTGTATTGAACTAACGGTAGGCCTGGTCACCGAGAGTCGGTAGGAATAGGCGGCACTGAGTGGCGTCGGTGGCTCCCATCAAGTTCATGTAGGATGTGTACTTTCTCATATGGTGCATAGGGTCTGAATCGTCATTCTACTACGTGACAGAGTTGGCTGTGATTTTGACTTGTACGGGTGCGAGCATGACTGTGGGAAAAAGTGGCGAGACGGGAATCTTTGTTGTCATAGGGCTTCCCCCTTGCTCGCCAATTGATCCTGCGGATCCTTGATATTTTGCAAAATGACTGCCATTTGTTAGGCGTTGGCCTGCCCCATATTGTTACTGCAGTGTTGGCGAGGTGGAGAGTTTCTTTCCTGGTGATGTGGTCATAGCGTTCTCTCCAGTCGGCGAGGTGACGGGCTTCATCCAAGTCTATCTTGCAGACCCCGTGTGTAATCTTTCTAGTTCGGCATTGCCACAATTCGCCTGTTCGCGCTCATTTGGTCCATGACCTCGGTTTGGCTGACCGCAACTGAAACTGCCAGAGAATAGACATCGATGTATGGAATTTGCTCCCTCATTCTGGTTACGGCGATATTCTTGGGACTGCTGATATTAGTGAGAGTTAACCTCTTGGCTTCTTTCGCGATGGGGTTCCTCGTCCATCTTGCTCTTGCCCATGTTTTGGGCCATTCTGTCTAGGATTTGGCATAGGTCACCGTGTGTGTGATCGAGTTCGGCCTGTCTCCGATGAAGTACCGCCATGGCCTTGTATATTTCTTCCGGGGTCCGGATCTGTTCCTAGCTTTTGGGGGCGCCAATTTCGGGTCCTCCAGGCATTGCGATTGCCGACGGTTGGGGCGCCAGCCTTTGCTATACCGGATCGTTGAGCCCCCAACTTGGTTCCACCCTTAGAGATGAAACTTGCTTGAGACATGTTCAAGGCTTGGGAATGATTTCGAAGGTGTAAAATGGATTTTTGATGGAAGATTCATGAGGAATACTCCAATGAGAAAACACTAAAACTTTAGCACTATATTTCTTAAAGAGTACCCTTCTTCTAGCGCCAATTGTTGTGTACTAAAATATCATATTAGAGAGTTTAAGTGTGGCTTTAGATCTTAGTTACACAAACAAGTAATTAAAAGGTGTTGGTAGTATTTATTGCATATGATTGAGAGTTAGGATAATTATTCTTCATAAATGCAAGAAATAAATTGGCAAGAGGTTTGGTATCGTATTGATTTCTCTCCTTCTTTGGGGTCATAAATGCCCTCTATTTATAGTTTTGGGGGAGAGTGGAGCTCACTCTCCCGATTTACAAGTATAATGGCTTAATTAAAAAACTGTTGTGCATTTAATGCTAGGATTTCTAATCTGATTCTAAAAAGGAGGTCGCTCGAGATTTGATCACCTCACACGACACCGCGGGCACGTCGACCTGGGTAATTCCCGAATTTCCAGGGAATTAGTCATTTTAAGTACAATGAAGGGTCATTCGCCACTGTCCTTCGTCGATTTCCTTCTGGACGAAGCATGGTTTAGGCAAGATATTCTGTACACGATGACTGACACACGTCACATCAAAGTTAATGCTCCGACTTTGGGAGTGCCCGAGGTCATCGAGCTCGGGGAAGTGGACATTGCTTGATTATACCTCGCGACGCATTGTGCGAGGTATAACACTTAGGAAATTTGCAGGTCTCACAAAACATGTAACAGTTGATAAGTGGGCTTGGGCCCACCTCGCGCGATATGCACACAACAATTATGATCAAATTTATATATTCCAAATGAAATCATAATCAAAATTTAGGATCAAATCTACATATCCCAAATAAAATCATGATCAAATCTATTGATTTCTCAAAAAAAATTGCATTAGATTTCTTCCATCATGTAAAAAATAAACTCTTTGTTATTTGCGGAGTTGTTTCAAGTGAGTTATCAAAATGTCTATAAAATTTTCTCTAATCAAATAAATTAATTCCAAGAATTTTGAAATTGTGTATTAAATATTAATTAACTTAAAGATTATCATTAAAGAAATTTTCAAAATCTATATTACTCACACTATTGAAATAATTGTGCAACCATAATCGTGCATCGCATGGGTTCAATTACTAGTTATATTTTAAAGAAAATAAAATAAATAAGATATATATTTTAGATAACATTAGCCTTATTCGTGTTTCATCTATTAATATATATATATATATATAACGTTTTTTATCTTAATATATATATATATATTGAACATATATATTTAATTATTTATTAACCCTTTTAATAATCAAAATAATTTATACATTTTATAACTTATGGTTATTGAAAATCTTGGGTGTTACATCCTACCCCCCTTAACGAAAATTTCGTCCTCGAATTTTAGAACGTAACATGGGTAAATAATTCTGCATATTTTGCATGTATTTCATCTTCACGCTCCCAAGTTGCCTCATTCTCGCTATGACGATTCCACTGAACCTTGATCAATGCAATGTCTTTTGTTTCTTAATTTGTGAACTTTTCTTTCCAAAATAACCAATGACTTCTCCTCATAAGTCAAACTTTGATTTATTTCAAATGTCGAATAATAGATGATATGCTCCAGATCATGAACATACCTCCTCAACATGGAAAAGTGGAACACATTATATACAATAGTAAATTTCGAGGGTAAGGTTAGTTGACAAGCTAAGTCACCAACCCTCTCAAGTATCTCAAATGGTCCCACGTACCTTAGCCTTAATTTTTCTCTCTTTCCAAAACGTATGACTCCTTTAGTAGGGGAAACTTTCAAAACACCTTATCTCCTTTATTGAACTATAAGTCCTTCCTCTGCCTATTTACGTAAGATTTATGCCTATCTTGAGTCACTTTAATCTTCTCCCTTACATTTTCCACTACTACAAATGTTTTCTTCAATATCTCGGTAACTAGTAACTTCTTTTCTCCAACCTCGTCCCAATACAATGGTGAGCGACACTTTCTTCCATATAATGCCTCGTAAGGAAACATTCCAATGATCGATTGAAAAATGTTATTATATGCAAACTCAACCAAAGGTAAATAATATTTCCAATTGGTGTTCAACTCAAGTACACACGGTCTCAACAAATCATCCAAATTCTAAATCGTTCTCTCTGATTGTTAGTGAAGTTCAACTTAGTCCCCATAACTTTCTGTAAACTCTTCCAAAACCCCGATGTAAATGTGTATCTCTATCGGACACAATCGAAACTAGTACTCCGTGTAACCTCACTGTCTCCCGAGTATAGGTGTTAGGATATATTTTTATGTTTTAAAGATGTTAAAATTCAGATTATAATAAGACTAGCTGAACCTGTTAGTCAGTTGATGATTTAGTATAGGTCTAGCATAGGTTCTTTGGTTAAGAGGGAACAAAGCTATAATGACTAGAAGACTTATTCGAAGACCAGAAGACTCACTAGAATACTTCTCAAGATGACCAAGAAACCAGCTGAAGATAAAAGACTACTGAGAAGCTAAGGTCGAAGGCCAGCTGACTCTACAATAAAGACCAGAAGGCATGCAAGTCATCTGGTAGCTCACCCTTGAAGTAAGTCCCTGATACTAAGAGTCAGGAGACTTGTTCTCCGCTGGAAGACAAAACAGAAGAAGACCAGCAGAGGGCATTAGGAATAGTCAATGTGAACTGAAGCAGAAGATCAATCAGAATAAATTGACCGTTGTTGATTGAGATAAATTCACAATCTGTGTTTGAAGACCGAAGTCAATCAACCGTGCCAATCAAGACTTTCCAATCACATGACTAATCATTGACTAATTACTTCCTTCATTATAGATGATCAAACTGCTAGTTCTCCAACGGCTAGTCCTAATCATCTTCTTTAAATAAGTACAAGTGAGAATGTAACACACAGATCACAGATTACATACACAAGAACACGATGATAAATACACTAGATCTATACACACTCACTTTAGAGCTTACACGCTTAATCTAGCTTAGAAGAAGTTGGAAATCAAAAACCTCACAACTTATCATTTGAGATAGTTTGAGTGTTTGCCCTGACCGACTATTTGGAGTTCGATAAGGGTTGCTGTGAAACAAGGAACTGGTACTTGTCAATTCCAGAACATAAGTAAGTTTGTTAATAAGTCCCCTTTGATGAAAGGGAGAGTGGACGTAGGACTTGAGTTCCGAACCACTATAAATCTGTGTGTATTTTATTTATTTTACCTTTTCATGTTCTACATTATTTTGTTTGTCATAAAAGGGTTTTCATCATTAAAAAATGTTTCCACGCTTAACAGATATCTTTGAAAACCTAGTTATTTTCTGAACTAGAAGACATCAAGTCTTCTACCTGTGTTCTTAACCATAAGTGTTCGAAAATTTAATTTGGACATACGAAGTCTATTCAGCCCCCCTTCTTGACTTCGAAACGCTCTTCCTAAGTACTGTTTGGGACCAACAAGTGGTATCAGAGCAGTGTGTCCAAAAGACCACTTCTTTGAGAAAGCTTCTGGTTGTTACCAGGATAGATCCCTTGAAAACCTTTTTGAAAAACTATTAATTCCATATTTATGTGTTCTAACGTTTATTGCAAAAAAATCTCTTTTGCTAAATATGTCTTCATACAAGAAGAGTGGATCCAAGAGCAGGAAGCTTCCCGAATTTACTATAGAAGATTACGATCATTGGAGCTTTATGATGACAAATCATCTCAGAGAGATTCATCATAGAATGTTGGATGTTCTAGAAGATGGCCCTATCACGTTCTACTGGATCCCAGTAGATAATGGAAAAGCATCTACAGACACCAGCACTTGAGAAACTACCAGGGAGAAAATTCTAAAGAAAAAGAGTGAATTAAGCGATGACGAAAGATAACTATTTAACCTGGATCAAGTGGCACGAACCGAGATCATTGGAACTCTAAGTAAAGAAATGATTGAGAAGATCAAGACCTTTAAGACAACAAAAGAATTGTGGGACAAACTGGCACTACTATGCGAAGGAATGAACCAAATCAAGAAAAACAAACTACAAGCCATTTTGCACTCATTCGTCATATTCAAGATGAAGCCAGACGAGTCTATTGATCAACTAGACATTAGACTCGCAAATATTTTGAACAAATCTAGTTCATTGGGAAAGAAATACACTGAGAAAGAGATAAACAATAAAAGTCTTAGATCTCTAACTAGCATATGGAGAGCGAAAGTGACAGTAATCAAGAATAACAAAGATCTAAACACTCTAGACCACTGTAATCTTCTTGCTCACTTAAAAGCTCATGAATTTGACTTACAGGAAGAAGATCATGAAGATGAAGTCATCTCTGGACCGAAAGTTGTAGCATTCTCAACTACTATAGAGCCATCCGAGAAATCATCAACTGGAGATAACATGAGCCTAAAGGAACAATTAGTACTTATTGCCAGAATATTTGACAAAATGAGTACAAAGTACGAGAAATACAAGAAACACTGGAGGAAGACTGGAGGTGATCAATCTAGAAGGTTTCAATACTCATCTGAAAACAAGGAAAAAAGTTGGTGATAGGGAAAACAAGGTACAAATCCCCATAAAGATGTAGAGATTTCAGTCTGAGGTGACCTAAAGATAATACATGCATCAACTGTAACAAATTGGGACACTTTAGCTATGATTGTCCTATGTTGACCCCAAGGAGAGAGAAGAAAGAAGAGCAAAAAGAGATAGAAGATATGTTGACAAAAGAGCACTTTGAGCAGAAGAAGATGAAACGTCTTCTTCAGAATCATCATCAGATTTCGAGTCAGAAGAAGATATATGTCATATGGCTGACATGACTGAGGTAACCTCTTCTTCTTCTAGTCTATGTTTCTCTTCTTCCTCTTCTTCTATTGGGTCTGAGGAGTCTTACATGCATCAAATGCTGAAAGGTCTCAAAGAGTCTATGCAAGCTTTTCACAAACTAGAAGAGGAGAACTCAAAGCTAAAAGCATAAATTTTGACGTTTTCTAAGATTCAAATCAGCTTAGATGATCTATCCTCTGATTTTGTTTAGACACTGACCAAAGAGTCTTCTGACTTGACAATCAAATGTGTTGAACAAAATCAGCTGATAGAAAAAATGGTAGCTGAGAATGTTCAGAAACATGAGGAATATAAGCTTCTACTAGCTAAGTTCGAGGAACTCTTTCAATAGAACAAACTTGTTCTAGATTGTGAGGACAAGCTAAAATTGAGAATGGAGACGCTGACTACATCTAGTAAAGTTTTGTCAAACATAGCTACCTCATCTCAAAAAGTGCATGAAAAGAAAGGTCTTGGTTATACCAAACCTCAATCCTCACAAGGTCAAAGTCAAGGTCAATCTAGAAATCTTACTCATAAGGGTAGAAGGTTAGCTGGCCAGGCAAGTAGGCTAGATGGGAAGAAGACGGTAAATATTTCACAACCCAGATGGCAGGCGAGATATCCCCAGCAGAGTTGGAAGTCTCAGCCAAGTCAAAAGAACCAATAGCAGACAAAAAACTCTACTGGTTCTACCAGGCATGATAAGCCAGTGGTTTATGACTCCATAAATGGGTCAAGCAGAACGTATCCTTATAAGCAAAACTTCAAGACTGTGCCTCTTAGGCAAATCATTTCTAATGGTAGAATGAACATAAGAGGAAACAAAAATTCTACTAAAGGAAAAGGTTCTGCCAGAAGACAGTCATCTCAGACTGTCCATCTGAATGAGCATGTCTTCGTTGATAAGTATGGAAGAAAGATTAGATTCCCTGATTTTGGAAGGGGTAATCTATTCTAATGACTTCCTAAAAACTGTGCTAACAGTCTAACACTAGAGGACCCAGTAATAGAAGGGTACCTAAAATCTGCTAAATTTGCAGGAACACTCAAGCCCACTGGAGAGAGGAAAATCAAGCAAAACAGTTTGGTACATAGACAGTGGATGTTCAAAGCATATGACATGTGAAATGAACCTCCTCACGGACTTTAAAGAACTAAATGGGCCTAGAGTGACATTCGGAGACAACAACTTTGGTGCAACCAGAGGAGTTGGGAAGTTGTTCATTAATGACATATCAGTAGATGAAGTCTACTACGTAGATGGCTTCAAGCATAATCTACTCTATCTATCGTAGTTATGAGATAAGGGATACTCAGTGAAGTTCTCTAGTAACTCTTGTTCTATTTCTTATCTATCAAATAAACAGGTGTTACTAACTAGCCTCAGAAAAGGCCATATTTATCTTGCAGATTTCAATAGATGTCCAAAGAATTCATGCTTAGTAGCCAAGAGCTCGTCTGAGACTAGCTGGCTTTGGCATAAAAGATTAAGTCACCTGAATTTCAAGACACTCAACAAGGTTGCCAGAAAATCTCTGGTGCGAGGACTGTCAAATAAAAAATTCAAAAAGCAACAAACCTGTGATGCATGCCAAAAGGGAAAAAAGACCAAAGCATGTAGGTCCCGAAAAGGTTATAGTGAGTGGAAACTCTAGAGGGGGAGTGAATAGACTTCATTTCAAGTGTAGAGCGTGTAAGGTCCGATAATGTTGTAGAGTGTAGAGTGAAATCAACTTGGTCTGATATCCAACCTATTGACAGCACTGAAGCTTATAAGTTGGACGTCTATCAGCCTAGTTGATATGAAGAAGCTGTTTTAACCCGTGTAGAAAACTTTTTCTAAATCAGCTCACAGATAAACACTAATCAGTACACTTGATGTGCAGACTGGTCTGATCAACATACTTGATGTCTGATTTGATCCTTTGAAATATGCATGTTATTTTGAGTGCAGATATGAATGACATTTATGAAAAGCATTAAACAAAAAACCATTTTTATAGTGGTTCAGAGAACTTCTCTAACGTCCAGTCTTCCCTATCAGCAGAGGGATCACACTATCAAACACCTTAGTTTACAGTGTTAGGCACACTTTTCAAACGATCTCCACGATCAGCAAATTAGATTTTTACAAAGATGCACCTCTATCCTGGCATACAAGCTAGTTAACACTAACTTATAAACTTGCCAACAAACTTCCTAATAGGCTTTTTATAGGGGTTTGTTGAGTTCCAACTAGTGAAATATCTCTTACAATCAGTCAGCATAAAGCTAGGTTGAAAATATTTCGATCTAAGTTTGATTTTGATGAACACTATGGATAAGTTTATATATCAACTTGAGTGTTCTTGCAGAAATACATGGAATAGCTTAAATGCTTGAAAATTTCTGTCAAGGAGTTCATCCATATTTATAGGGGAGAAATTCAAAGAGTCGTTGGAGAGCAATTAGAATTTCAGCCTATTTTAGGTAGGGGTCAGGTATGAAGTGATGTTTGCAGGGCGACATTTCTTGAAGTAGGTAGATTTGTCCTTTCTAGCCGTTTGACCCTGTGCTTCATATCTTGCTCGTCATTGTTCGTACATACTTATCGATCTCTCATTGGTTGACAAGTACACTTATGCAACACTTAGTCAGACCTTTATCTTCACATTCCTCTTATCTGATCTCGTATGACTTATATATTTGGTAATTCTAACTTGAGTTGGCTTTAAATAAGCCATCTGACCGACTACAAGGTTAGCATCAGACCAGTCCGATTTTTTAACTCGAGTCTGATTCAAGACTGACTTAGAACAATCTTGAGACTATGTTGATTCCTTCATTAGGAAGGTCTTCTGATCTTTAATGCCTTGTGTTCTTCAAATCTTCTGATCTTCACAAGACTTATCTGATATATTGAGTTCTCCCTTAATATATGACGTAACTCTAATAACATCAGCTGTCTAACATGGTCAGTTGGTTTCCAATCTGATCATCAGTCGACTAACATGTTCGATTGGTCCTATTACATGTGTTTTGGAACTTTCATCAAAACTATAAATTTGTTGCGAGACCAGAGAGAAATATGAAAAGTAAAGAGATGGGTACGAAAAGAGAGTTAAAATCAGGGTTTCCTTCGTCAGTAGGAAACCTGAATGAGGAACCTGAGGCTCAGGATCCACCTGAGCCAAAGAAACTGAACGAAGAAACTGAGGCTCAGGATCCACCTGAGCCAAAGAAGCTGAACGAAGAAAGTGAGGCTCAGGATCCACCTGAGCCAATCTATCTGAACGAGAAAACTGAGGCTCAGGATCCACCTGAGCCAATCTATCTGAGCGAGAAGACTGAGGCTCAGGTTATACCTAAGCCAAATCATCTGAACGGGTTATCTGAATGAAGGAAGGTTTGGGCTTCCCATAAATGGGCCCAAACATTTAGAATAATCTAGAATATCCTTTATCTATTTTAGATTCTGTTTTTAAATTACCTAAAGAATATCCACTGTTGTGTGGACCCCAATGTTAGTTACAAATACGGCATTGGCCGATGAATGAGAATATCAAAAATTTACATCATTCTCTCTCTTCTAACTACCTCTCCTCCTATCTAATTCTCTCTCTCCCTAATTCTTCATATCTTCAAATCTTCATATCTTGATCTTCAAGCAATTTATATTATCAACAATATTATTCCAGAAAACCTCAAAAACATATTACGATCATCCAGAAAATATCAAAAATATAACATTTGGTATTCCAGAGCCAAGTTTTGATCATGGCCGAGGGAACGCGCTCCAAAGATCTGCAAGAATCACACAGAAAGATGGAATTATTAATCCAAACGGAAGACATGAAGCTGGAAGCAGTTGAAGGGAAGCTAACAGACAATATGCATGGTTTAAAAACCAAAATGGAAGAGAAATTTGAGCTTATGACTAACACTTTGGCAGCTATGCAGTTACAATTGTTGAATATGGAAAAAGACAAGGGTCACAATGAAGGGCCTTCTATTTTGGGGAGTCCTAGCTTTGGATCTGGTGGTGGAGGGCCTAACTACGGAATTGTTGGTGGGGGATCATCCTATCAGTATCAGGAATCTCCAAGGAGGTTAACTGATGGTACTCAATTTCACAACCCAGTGCCTAAGATCGAATTCCCTAGGTTTGATGGCTCTAAACCTAGGTTATGGGTACTGAGATCCAATGGGTATTTTAAGCTTATGCCCAGTATGACTGATCAACAAAAAATCACTTTGGCTACTATCCATTTTGAGGGTAAAGCAGCACTATGGGTTCAGAATTTCAATCAAAGAAATGTGGAATTAACTTGGGCACAATTTTTGGTTATTCTCTCAACTAGATTTGAGGAGATTAAGGATTCTACAGTGATTTCTGAGTTTAACAAACTCAAACAAACTGGTAGCTATGAAGATTATGTTGATAAGTATGAGGAGCTGAAAGCTTGTATGCTGGTAGTTACTGGGGATGTATTCTCAGAAACCTACTTTGTGGCAAGTTTCATTGGAGGACTTAATGAAGAGCTACAAGCTACAGTAGCCATGTTTGAACCTACCACACTTCAACATGCTATTAAATTGGGCAGGAAGCAAGATCAGACTACTGCTGCACTAACTAAAAAACTTAAGCCCTATTCCAGGGTTTCTAATCCTAACCTTAACCCTAACCCTAACTCTAACTCTAATTTTATGCAGTGGAAGAAGGGTGATGATACTAGGGGCCCTACCAAAGATATAGAAACCACCTTTCAAAAAATCTTATCTCCCCTCTGAGATGGCAAATTTAGGAGGAGAAGGGACTATGTTACAATTGTGATGAACCTTTTGTGCATGGGCACAAATGAAAACAGAGAATTTCATACATGATTCTGGCAGAAGAAGAGGAAGATACTCAAACCTTCTCTTCTCCTACCAAGGGGAAGGGAGGAACAAAGTTAATGGGGGGACATCATGGAAGAGGTCCAGATGTCACTAAATGCTCTAAGTGGTGAAGATGGAGTTACTACCATGAGGCTTTTTGGGAAGTTTGAACACCACAAACTCCACATTCTCATAGACTCGGTAAAGACCCTCGAAGTTTTATACAAAGGGTTACTGCTAAAAGGCTCAAATGCCCATTGAGTGGTGCTAAACCCATACCGGTGAAGGTTCTTTAATGGGCAAAGGTTGGTCACTCACAACAAGTGAATCCTTTCACTTGGAACATCTGGACATCGGTTCACCTACCCACCGAGGTCATTGGAGAATGAGGGTTGTGATCCGATCCTAGGAGGATTGGTTAAAATTTTGCACACCTATTGAGCTTGACTATGAAAAGATGACTTTCACAAAATAACTTGCTTGGGAAGAAGAGGGTGAAACTACAAGCACTTACTTCATCAGCTGAATGTAAGTTGATTTCTGATGTGGGATTATATCAGATGATCCACACAGAGGCCCTTAAGGAAGTTAATGAGATGTATTTAATTACATCAGCACCTCCTACCCACACTGAAGATGATCCTAAGTTACATAAGCTATTACTAGCTTATAAGGATATATTTGAGGAACCAGTAGAATTACCACCAGGGAGGGGGGTGGAACACCAGATTATACTCAAACCAGGGACCATCCCTAAACAAAGAAGATCCATATAGAACTTCTCACAGCCATAAAGAGGAGATTGAGAAGATTGTAAAGGATTTGCTGACTACAAGAGTAATTCAACACAATAAGAGCCATTTTGCTTCACCTGTGATTTTGGTGAAGAAAAAAGATGGCACCTGGAGGCTATGTGTGGATTACAGGTACCTTAATGAACTCACAATCAAGCACAACTACCCTATTCCTATCATTGATGAGTTACTAGATGAGCTTAAAGGTGCTAAGATCTTTTCAAAGATAGATTTGAGGTCAGGGTACTTTCAAATCCTAATGAAGAAGGAGCATAGGCGGTTATCGCTTTTCGACCCATAATGGTCATTATGAATTCCTAGTGATGTCATTTGGGTTGTGCAATGCACCTGCTACATTTCAATCACTGATGAATCAGGCGTTCAGGGATCACTTGAGGAAATTTGTGTTGCAGCACCAAGGAAACACAACATTTAGTTCACTTGGAAGTAGTTTTACAACTTTTGAGGGCCAATAAGTTGTTTGCTAAGAGAAGTAAATGTAGTTTTGGCCAGACTAGTGTGGAGTATTTGGGCCACATAATTTCTAAAGATGGAGTTGCCACTGATCCAGGAAAGATTGAGTGTATGGTTCAATGGCCAAAACCACAAACCATTAAACAACTAAGGGGTTTCTTGGGCTTAACAGGGTATTACATGAAATTTGTGAAGGGATATGATTTCATCAGCAAACCACTCACTTCCTTACTCAAGAAGGACAGTTTCAAATGGAACCCTGAGGCAGACCTAGCTTTTCAGAAGTTGAAGGAAGCCATGGTGAGTGTCCCTGTGCTAGCATTACCTGATTTCACAAAGAGGTTTGTGGTGGAAACTGATGCTAGTGGGAAGGGAATTGGGGTTGTTCTCATGCAAGAAGGAAAGCCCATTGCTTACATGAGTAAGTCCTTGTGTCCAAGGAACCAAGCACTCTCTGTCTATGAGAGGGAATTCTTGGCAGTACTAATGGCCATTGAGAAGCGGAAACATTACTTGCAGGGGCAGAAATTCACTATAAAGACTGACCAACAATCCTTGAAACACCTTCTGGACCAAAAGGTGGTAACTCCACTACAACAAAGATGGATTACTAAGTTGTTGGGTCTTGACTATGAGATTTTGTATAAAAAGGGGAGTGAGAACAGTGCAGCTGATGCATTATCCAGGAAGGAGAACAGTTGTTCTGCTATATCTACAATGGTCCCAACTTGGTTGGATCAGGTCCTGCTAAGTTACACTGATGATGGTTACATTAAGGAAATCATCAAAGCCAAAGGTACTGATCCTAATACTTATCCCTTATTTCAGTTCACTAATGGCATTCTGAGATATAAAAAGAGGCTGGTTGTGGGTAGCAGTAGTGGATTAAGAGATTTAATCCTTTCTGAAATGCACTCCACACCCTATGGAGGGCATTCTAGGGTTACAGGAACTTATAAGAGGCTTAAGAGGATGTTTTTTTGGCCTAATATGAAAAATGATGTGTTGATGTGGGTCAAGAAGTGTGAAGTATGTGCCAGAAATAAGTTAAGCCCAGGTTTATACCCTGGCCTCCTACAACCCTTACCCATACCAGACCAAGCATGGTCACATATCTCTATGGATTTCATAGAGGGGCTTCATAATTCTTGGGGAAAGAATGTGATATGGGTAATAGTGGACAGATTCACTAAATACTCACATTTCATAGCCCTATCACATTCATATACTGCTACATCTTTAGCTAAGGTGTTTTTGGATGTTATCTATAAAATTTGCATGGGTTACCAGCTACTATAGTGAGTGATAGGGACAAAATATTTACTAGTTGTTTTTGGAAGGAACTATTTAAGTTGGTGGGAACTCAATTAACCTAGGTTCATCTTATCACCCCCAATCTGATGGACAGACTGAAATGGTGAATCAATGTTTGGAGCAGTACTTGAGGTGTTTAATAAGTGACAACCCTAAGCAGTGGTTGAAGTGGCTACACATGGCAGAATACTGGTACAACACAAATTATCATTCAAGCCTGAGGATGACACCTTTTGAGGCTCTCTACGGGTATACCCGTACAGGATTCACTTATGGGCCATATTTGGATTCAACAAATGAGGAGGTTACAGATCTGCTTACTCACAGACAGCACATCATACAGCAAGTCAAGGCTAATCTAGTCAAAGCACAGAATCGCATGAAGGTACAAGCAGACAAGCATAGACAAGAGAAGGTTTTCGAGGTAGGAGACCAAGTTTTTCTCAAACTTCAACCCTTTCGGCAGAATTCCATTCAATACCGAAAGAATTTGAAGTTATCATCAAAATACTTTGGCCCCTATACAATCCTGCAAAAGGTAGGGAGTGTGGCTTACAAATTAGATCTACCAATTGGGTCAAAGATTCACCCCGTCTTCCATGTTTCTTTACTCAAGAAATACATAGGGGTTAAGTATGTACCTTCACAGAGTCTTCCAGATGTTGATAGCAACGGACTTTTCGCGATCCAACCTTACTATGTCACAGAGCGACTTCGATACCTGGAAAGCGGAAAAGAGAAAGATCAGGTTCGTGTCTTTTGGGTTACCGAAGATTGGAAAATCGATTCATGGGAAGATACCGCCTTTGTTCTGTGAAATTTTCCTACATTCCATCCTTGGGGACAAGGATATTTCGTTGGAGGGAGTATTGTTGTGAGACCAGAGAGAAATATGAAGAGTAAAGAGATGGGTACGAAAAGAGAGTTAAAATCAGGGTTTCCTTCGTCAGTAGGAAACCTGAATGAGGAACCTGAGGCTCAGGATCCACCTGAGCCAAAGAAACTGAACGAAGAAACTGAGGCTCAGGATCCACCTGAGCCAAAGAAGTTGAACGAAGAAACTGAGGCTCAGGATCTACCTGAGCCAATCTATCTGAACGAGAAAACTGAGGCTCAGAATCCACCTGAGCCAATCTATCTGAGCGAGTAGACTGAGGCTCAGGTTATACCTGAGCCAAATCATCTGAACGGGTTATCTGAATGAAGGAAGGTTTGGGCTTCCCGTAAATTGGCCCAAACATTTAGAATAATCTAGAATATCATTTATCTATTTTAGATTCTGTTTTTAAATTACCTAAAGAATATCCATTGTTGTGTGGACCTCAATGTTAGTTACAAATACGGCATTGGCCGATGAATGAGAATATCAAAAAATTTACATCATTCTCTCTCTTCTAACTACCTCTCCTCCTATCTAATTCTCTCTCTCCCTAATTCTTCATATCTTCAAATCTTCATATCTTGTTCTTCAAGCAATTTATATTATCAACAATATTATTCCAGAAAACCTCAAAAACATATTACGATCATCCAGAAAATATCAAAAACGTGTTCCCAACAATTTTCCCCTTTTTGATTGAACCAAAACACTTAGAAACCATACTGAAATTGAAAAACATAAAGACAGTAAATCAGAAGACAATGAGGAGTTGTCTTGAGATCAGAAAGGAAAAGATTTCATTAATCATAAAGAAATTACAAGTACAATGTTTTCCTATTATGTTATGATAATCTACATCTCAGTGTTCTTTAGGAACTGCGAAAATATCATATAGTCTTTTCTTCATCCCAGCAGACCTTTCTTTTTCCATGATGCTTGCCTGAATCAAACACTGATTAAGTGTATTAGTAAACTTGAGCTTGTCAAATGATCCATCTGGCAGTCTCTGGTAATCCATCATTTGACAAACAGAAGCAGTTGGAATAACATTTATGATCTTGGCTTCCCTCATCACATCATTATAAAATGCCTTGTGTCTGATCTCTAGCCAATTTCTGAACTCCTCATCAATTGGTTCTGAAGTTGGAATGATCTCCATGACATGATACTCCAAAAAAAAAATTTGAGCTTTGATGGACTTCCAAGCCTTCACCATATTCTGATCTAGATAAATCAGATATTCCACACTGGCAGGTAAAAGTCTCTCAAGAATAGAACTACTTCCAATCTGGCCTTTCTTCAGCTTGATCATGTATTTGAGTGTTTCAAGCCAGATGCCTCTGCCAGTTTCTGTTGCTTGACCTCTTCTTTAGATATTCTTGTCTCAACAGCTAGCTCTAATTCTGATAATTTCCTTGTCTGAACAGCAGGCTGCCTGAGAGGTCTTGATTCAGGTTCAGACTGAGCTTGGGCTTGTTTCTCTTGCTTCTTCTTGTCAAGTCTGATCTAAAGATCAGCAACAAAATCTTCAACTTCATCAAGCCTAGATCCATGCTCATCCACTTCCTTGGCAATTTCAGTCGTTGCTTTATTTCATTCCCCTTTTTTGGTTGCATCAAAAAGAGTAGAAAGATGGGTAGTCAGTTTGCTAAAGTGAGCTACCATAGCACTCTTGATCTCATCAGCTTCATTAGGCATGATGGTAACAGAAGAGGAAGAAGGCTTAATGATCTGATGGACGGCTTTGGCTAGGCTGTACTTGGCTGATTCAACGGAAGCAGCGAAGTTCGTGTGAAACTTGTTCAATTTGTCCTCAGCCTCGTGCAGATTCTCGGTAGCTTGAATCAGATACAACTGAAGCTTCTGAACCTGCGCCATCTTTTCATTCATCATTTCAGAGAACTGAGCTTCTCTCATTTGTTCAGTCTCTGCTACTACTACAGTCAACTTGACTGCTTCAGATGTAGCAAATTCTCGTTCTTCAACACTTATCTGTCTATACTCGCGAATGATGTTGTGTTTGTCTTTCTTCATCAGATCACTTACAACGCCAGTAATCATAAACGAGATTTCCCCTTCTAACAGTTCTTTCACACCCGCTTTAACAGTTGCTCTTAAAGAAGATAATAAGCTTGATTCAAACTGAGCAGATGTGTGGAGAACAGTGGTATCTTGAGCAGATGAGGCAGAAGGAATATCCTATGGTTTATCAGATACCTCTTCTTCTCCTGTCAAATCGACCACTTTCTCTTTCCTAGTTGTTTGAGCCTCGGCTATTGAGGTCTCTACCGCAGCACCCTTGGCAACTTCATCAGCGACTGAAGGTTCAGCTGGCTTTCTTGAGGAACAAATGGTTGAGCAGCTTGAGTTGTTGCTTGATCTGGTGTAATTTCTGGTAAACCTAACTTATGATTTACCAGATTTTGGACAGCAACATCTGATGCCAGATCAAGAGCAGTTGGGACTCCAGCAGAAGTTCTCATCCTCTGCTCATAATCCAGAAAGGGTCTAATCCCACCCTTATGTTCCATTATAATCGCAAAGTCCTCAAATCTCTTCAGCTTGACATCTCTCCATACCAGGATTTCCACTACCTCTTTCCTGATGGCCTCACGGAATGCCAGATCAGGAAACTTCTCAGACACAAACTTATCCACCCTCAGTCTGATCAGTATCTCCGTAAAAGTTTGAGGGGGTTGGGCTTGTGGTACCTGGATAGATGTACGCAAACGTGATTAATGTTTAATTCCGTTGATTTGATACAAATACCGAAAGAAGAACGATTAAAACACGAACAATGGGATAAAACCCGAAATATTTTCTATTTAATTCAAAATTATCTATTACAATGCATGAAATGAACTATTTATATACTAGTCTTGTACTTAATTAATGTGATATACGAAAAGGCTAAATTAAATAACTAATAAATAAAATGATCTAAAACCTAGGGATTGAGTCAAACATGGATTAATTAATAGATGACTTTCAAACTTTTTCATGAATGCTAAAGCATTCTCATCTCCATCATTCTCTCCCTCTTGAAAACGATTTGTCCTCGAATCGGAAGCATTCTCATCTCCAGATGAATAAATCAAAGCCTATCAAATAGTTGAGCTCAAAAATATCGGATGTTAGAGTGTGGCTCAAAACTTTGAGGCGATAAACAAATAGAGTTTTCAAAGAGATGCCGACAAAATAATTATCATGGCTAATATAAAAATAATAATTATTTTGCGAGGCAAAATCGACCTGTTGCTCAGAATATGGATGCTCCGGAATCAAGACATCTTCGCACTTCCTATCATAAACCGAAAACGTCTCATCATAGTTTGTATCATAAATTGGAAACTCCACATCTGAATCCGTATCATAAATCGAAAATGAATTATCATCGGGCTTAGTATCATAAATGAGATCACCTAAAAAATTTGGTTTATCAATAGGCTACTCTTCATTAAAAGAGGGAAGACCTACGTATCCCAATGGCCTAATTTTTTCAGTAAACTCGTGGTGCCCATGTGAATTATCAAAATTAGCCAGCTCAAGTTCATTGAAAATAAGTGGCCCAATCTGCTGTGAGTATTCATTAGGCGTATCTCCATAAATATATTCAGTTGGCCCAAGCAATGGATTCTTCCTATTAGTAAAATTCCCAACATCAATATCCACAATAAAAGTCCCAGCATCATTAACAGACTTACCAAGCCCACATAGCTTATCATGGCGAAGAAGCCCACAACAAGGAATTAGGGCATCCGCGTGAAAATTGTGTCCGTCTCCAGGAGCGGCCGCTGAAGAGTTCTGCAAGGTGCGTCATGGCGGCGGTTTCGTCACCACGGTTTGGAGTGCAACGAATTGTGTGAGACGGAAGGGTTGTTCTGTGCTGAAAGGCTGCCGACGGGTGGCAAGGCATGACGCCGTCGAAGGATCGTGGTGTGTGTGGATTGTTGATGCGGTGTTGGCATCCGAAGTGAATGGGGTTTCCATGGAAACAGTATTTTCATCATCTGGTGTAAAAGGGGATGAGATGAAAAGCTGAGGCGGTGGTGCACTATCACGGTGATTCTCCTCTAGTTGTGCAGCGTCGAGGATTGTTGCATGTTGCACACGTAGTGTGTCAATGGCAGGGCAGCGAGTTGTTGTTGCAACTCGTTCATGTGAGATGACATCCAACAGGCGTTGCCAAGACTTTGGATACCATCAGCCAGCGGGAAGCATACGCATATTATCCGTTAGAATACCCGGATTGATGTAGCAAACGTGATTAAATTTTATTCCGTTGATTCGATACGAATACCGGAAGTAGAACGATTAAAACACGAACAATGGGATAAAACCCAATATATTTTCTATTTCATTTAAAGTTATCTATTACAATGCGTGAAATGAACTATTTATACTAGTTTTGTATTTAATTAACGCGATATATGAAAAGACTAAATTAAATAATTAATAAATAAAAATATCTAAAACATAAGGATTTAGTCAAACATGAATTAATTAATAGATGATTTTCAAACTTCTTCATGAATGCTAAAGCATTCTCATCTCCATCAAGATGGGAGTACTGTTTGAATGGGATCTGGGTTGAGAGAGGTTCTCTCTGCGGAGAGAATGAGAGAATCAGAAGTAGGAGGAGAAAACCTTACTTGTCTGCTTTTCAACTAACTGATAGGTGTACAGTCAAGTTCAGCTTCCAACTCTACATCACTCCCTCCAAATCCCACTACATAATATAAAATTGTCTTTCGTCAATTTTCACATCAAAACTTGCTCAAATAAATCAGAATCCGTGATAAATTCGACTTGAACTCTTGAGGACCCTTCACTGCTTCGAAATCGTCGATCAATTTTTTGGATTAGATCTGTTTAATCTCCAAATATGTCGTCTGTCTATGGAGGTTCGTTAAAAAACTTCATATTGTATGCATATGCAAACCCTGATATACACGCTCAAATCTTATTATATAAAAGGAGAAAACTTTCAACCAACTTTCGACATGTGTCAATTTGAAGTTAATCAGCTTTCGATATGTGTCAATTTGAATCTATCCTGCTTTCGCCATGTGTTATTCTCCATAAGCCGTGAAGCCGCCAAGTGTAGTTTTACATCTAAATTTAATATTATGATATATGATTTAGTCTAAAAAATCCATACGTTTTCAAGGAAACCATCCTACAGTCTTCACTTTTCGACTTCGTCCCTTTATGTGCTTTCTCCGCCATTAGAGTTCCGACACTACCGCGCTGAACAGAGCCCCGCCATTAACGCGTCCAGTGACAGCAGAATCGACGTCGCGCTGCCTTTCAGGCGTCAAGGCCAGTTTCAGATCGATCGTCACTGTACAGAGTACCTCTTCCATTTTGAGCCACCACTATGTTCCCGATCGCGTCGATTGGGTCTGCTGTCCGGGGAAACAGAAGGCCACCGCGTCACCTTCGTGAGACGTCGTCACCAATTTTCGTCTTGCCATCACGTGAAAAAATGATGTCAGTGCAATCGTGAAACCTCTTGATAATTTTGAATGGTTTTAGATATTCAGGTTACAAATGATTGTGTGATGGTGGTGTTGAGAGCTTGCTGTAATATAGTAGAATAGTTATGTCCTTGAGGTGTTTGATATAATGTCCATGAGAGTTGATGTTAGTGGATTGAATTTTTTCTAGAATTGGTGTGCGTGGGAAATTGAATATAGATGGACATTTCTTAATGAGAATTCAAGAGAATGAAGAAATGAAAAATCTTCGGGGATGTATATGATGGTCAGAGGCGATATGTAGAGTTAGAGGTGAAGATATTAATTCAAATGCTTTATGAATTGCTGCAAATTGATTTTTAATTACTCTGCCGCAAATGATTTCTGCTCCTAGCAGTTTACTTGAATTTATGAAGTGAACGAAAATGGTTTATGAGTTGTTGCAAGTTTATTTTTGATTGCTCTGTTGCAAGTGATTTCTGATAATCTGATTCCAACAATTTACTTGAATTTCTAAAATTAATGAAAATGGTTTATGAGTCACTGCAAATGATTTCTTTATCACGTTAATTTGCTGCAAATGGTCTATCCCTTTTATACTTGCATTGAAATTGGAATATTATTTGAAAAAGAATTGATTACTGAGATATTCGGAATTAATTTTGAAAAATTAGTTTGTACAAAGAAACTGTGAAGTCCACACTTTTTTTGGAGGTAATATTATTCAATTAGATGAAGCGTTTTTGTCTTTGTTTGCAGCACGAAACATGCTTTTGATTTTTAGTTTAGTGTTTTCCAAGAAACATCTAGCCAAGAAACATGCTTTTGTTGTATTTGTTGTTTCTGCGTGTAGATTTTTCACCGGTGGTTGCGGCTTTTCGAGTTAGTCGGTATAAATATGTTTCTGTGTATGTATATATAATCTTGATCGAGAACATCCTTAACAAATCTTTTGTTCTGCAGATATAATTTATAATGTGATTTGAATTTTCACATTTTAGAAGAAAAAACAAAAAGTGGCACCATTTCATGTAAGTGCCCTGTTTGTTTTGGTTTAGTTTATAATCATTTTGTTTATTTTTTTATTGTGATATGTGGATACTTAGAGAATACATTTATTTACTATTTACTATTTACTGTTCTTAGTTAGTGCTTATTCAATCCATCAATTACAAAAGATATGTATATGGAAATAGCACCCATTGATTGAAACATTAAGTCCAATTTTACAACCTTCACCGATGACAACATTAGATACTTCTGTGTATTCTCCAAAAGCGGAGCCACCACCAAAAACAGTATAAATGTCAATCTTTGCGAAACGTGACAACCCTATGTCTGTAAATTAAGGTAAGAACAACATCCGGTAGCAAAAGGAACAATTGTTTTATTCTTTTTGTGTTTATGGGTGTATTTTTTTAAGTTTGTGAGATTTAATTTTTTGGGGCATAAATGGGGTAAATTGCAGCTTTGGTCTCATAAGAATAGGTTGATTGCAAAATGGTTCTTTTTTTTTGACAATTTTGGTCCCATTGCTTATTTCCGTCCAAATCTAACGGCAAAAAGTGTGTGTGTTACACGCACTGTTACTTTCTCAAAAACACGCTACCCAGAAACAAAATCGGGATCTAAATATCAAATCGCCTCAAATCGCACCACAAAGCCCTAAAAATTGCCTTCAATCGCAATATTCCCAGAAAATTGCACACTTCAATTCAGTAAACCCAAAATCGCACTAGAATCACACACCCTGAATCGCCCAGAATCGGCGAATCGCACACCTTGAATCGCCCAAAATGCACCTTCAATCTCAATGAGCTGAAGAAATTGAACGAAAACGCACCTGGTGTTTGATGAAATTGCACCAGAATATTAATATGATGCGAATAGGAAATACCAAATCTACTGCACCTCCAAGTTTTTTCAATGACTGGATATACAATATTTTTTTTTGAATGAATGGGTCTTGTGCTAAATGATTGGTAATGAATGTATAGTTAAATGGGTCTGGTGATATACAAATTTTATTTTTCAATGATTCGTAATTTATTAAAACATACGTTAATGGCCTTGTGACTCTTATTTGATTCATCTTTGTGACATCCCTGGCATGAATGTGCTCAAGAAGAAAATAGAGTGTGACAAAACTAAATACTCCACAGATTTTATTTTACTGTCAATGCATTTTGATCTCTCTCTGTTTGTGACTCCCCCTTTCTATTTCTCTCTCTCTATATATAAGTGTGTGAGAGAGTGTATGTCTATGTTATATATAAACACGTATGTATGTACAACAGCATATTTTATGTACCTTTACAGTTTGTAATGTGTGGAAAAATATTTTATGTTCAGCAACTACTCATATTTTGTATGAATATTTTATGTATAGAAAGTGGACCAATACATAGTGCAGCAACTACTCATATTTTGTCATTTCTTAGTTTTGTATGGAAAAACAATTTATGTCAGCTTTTAGGCATTGTGAATAGAAGAAATATAAGATAATGTAGATATGTAAGTGTTATTTTGTTTTTTGGTTGAAGATTTGCAAATTATGTGTTGCAGCAGTTTTTTTAGGGTTTTTTTGGGCATGAGAGTGATAATGTAGCCTATTTATAGGCCTTGAACTCACTTTCCTCCATAAAATATGCTCTAGAACACATTTCCCTCCATTTTGCATAGTTTGTCCCGTTTCCTTCTATTTTCTGGTCAATTGACGGTTTCCATCCAGTTAACTGACGGATGGGACCAAAACTGCCAAAAAAAGGACAATTTTCGCACTTTGGGACCAAAATGCAATCAACACTATTCTTATGGGAACAAAACTGCAATTTTACCCGCATAAATGGATCTGTGTGGCATGATTTATTGGAGAAAACAGTTTCATCTAACATGCCCCTTTTGTTTTCAAGGCTTTTGCTCAATGAAGCAACTATCTATCTTCAATGCATAGGTAATTTTACACGTGAAATGTGGGTTTGTAAGTCAGAAAGCTATGAGAAATATCTCTAATAAAGCATCCTTTTTCTGAACGATATTTGACCTTGATTTGTTTACATCTACAAAAAAAAATTCATTTTAAGATTTATTATGTGTAGTAATTTATTTTGATTAATTGTTTCCAGGCATAATTTTTATCTGGCGAGATCTAATAAAAAATGATTTGGGAAGCTACTGGAGAGAATGAAACCGAAAACTCGGGTAAGCTCTGTTATTTTTCAGCTCACTCCCACTAGAACTAGGTATCTGTTTCATCCTTGATTTTGTTAGGCCTCTTTGTTTATTGTCATTTTATTTTGTATTTCTTATGTGATTTATGTGGGTATTTTTTATCTGTGGTGATGTAATGAACTGCTACTCAATCTTAATTCGGGGTGTTTGACAAAAAAAAGTTGTCTTTTAATTGTTTCAGAATTTTGGCATCCATATGTAGAATTCTCATTAAAGTTCCTTTCTTGCATGATTGATTCATTTTTCACTTTCCCTTTTATTCATTTATTGTTCATCATGGGAATGTTTATGTGTTTGGTTATATTTTAAAAGAGGGATGTTCATTTTATTATAGTAATATATCGATGATTGACGATAAGAGTTGAAGTATTGCATGGATATCAATCAGTTTGTGTTGATTAGTCTCGAAACCATGACCTTACGACATAGGTAGTGGTGCTCTAACCACTTGAGGTATTCCACTTCATCTGTTGTGTTGATTAGTCTTTGGAGATGATGCAGATCCTGATTTGTTTGCTTCTTTTTTTCTATTTTGAGGGGTTTTAAAAGATGTTAATACTTTAATTAATACACATTGGAGTATAGTAGTGAAGTTTGAGAAGCAAGATGTAAGCTCCATATACTGAGATCCACTCTTTTGCTTCCTCTTTGTTTAGTTTCCCTCTTCTGTTATTTGAAGCATTGAGCTATTTTCAGCTTGCTATTTATCTCAGTTTGCATTGTTGCAGGTCAGAGGTTTGTCCTCCTGGTCGATCTTCTTTCACTCTCAATTCTTATTGAATTTCAGCAATTTAGATCATATAAATAAGCAAATACCTTTATATATTTGAGATTGCATGATATATTCCAGGAATTAATTTTCTTCTCTCTTTATTGTGGATGTAAATTTTTATTTTCCAGTGAAGTATGACTTTCTTCTCCAGCTTGGAAGATTTGCTATTGGTTATAGTTTCTGCTACTTAAGCGATTTCTGGGTTTCTGCTATTGTTCAGAAAAATAAAACTTGATTGAGCATAATTTCTGGGGCTTTCTAAACTCTTTGCTTTTAGTCATGCCATTAGTTTTGTGTATTGCTACTCTTAAAATATGGCAAATAATTAGTGTGTAGGATACTTAATTTTTTTTGTTAGATTCTTAGTGTGATTTCGTTTCGATGCTATTAAAGGGTCTAAGTCACATCATAATTAATCATCAACTTCAATTTTTATGTTTATTTTGGTTGTCTTTTTGCAGATTCTATGATTTTGGTGTTTTTTTAGCAGATTCAAGTATCTATTTTCCTGCTATTCCGCAATCGACCATTGCAATAATTTACATACAAAAAATGAGCAGAGCAGTTCGTCCTGAGTTAGTTTCCCTCATAATTAGTCTATTGTTCTATTTAAAATATATTATTTAATTTTTAATATTTCGATTAACTATTGTTTTACAGGATATGATGTTCTAATGACTCCTATTGATATTTAAAAGTACAAGGAGAATTTAAGTGAACATGTATGTGAATTCTATTTATATTATGCTCCAAAAGAATTTGACACATACCTTTTACTTGATATTACATTTATTTTTTGTTAATCTATTTAGTTTTTTTTTTTTAAACAATCTATTTAGTTTCGTTTAGATAACATGAATTAATTAAGAGTGTTTATAATTTAATCTCATTTTTCAATTATGCAAATGTTGCCTGATTCTTTTCGTAAATCTTTATGGATGAAAGTTTCCTTAGAAAACCACTCTTTTAGACTATGGAAAGAAACGTGGGAAGTTATAAGTTAGAAAAAAAAGACAGCTATAAGTAATTTCTTTGAAGACTTTTTTCTTTTTTTTTTAAAGATATTTCTTTGAAGACTTTATCTCTGGTGTTTTTATGTAGAGACACACTTACATGAGACGATGTTATGATGAGACGGAGTATAAGTTGAGCATCGACGATTTAACACTTTGAGAGGAATAAGTGTATGATTTGTACTAAGTGTACCCCTTTTTATGTATGAGAGTGTCTCATATAAGTTTTTGTCTTTAATGTATATTCAGTTTTAGCATCCTCATTTCACTCGAGTTTTTATAGTGCTATAATATGTCAAATTGAATATTTACAACAAACCCGTGATTTATTATAGGGCTACAATATGTAAAATTGAATATTTTCAATGCATGGGCTAAAAACTAGTATATATATAATGGTTGTTAACATGATTGGAAGTTATTAATCTAGGGGATATTCTTTGTATATAATGTAAATGTCTTAATAACTATATTAGTATGAATAATTATGTAGGATTTATGAAGATTTCACTATTCATAATAAACAAGGAGGCGAACTTAGTATTAATTCTATTGGTAAATGATTTAGAGTGATATTTATAATTTATTGTTTTAGAGTTGATAGACGAAAAGGTGCTTTGAGGGTTCGAGGTGTCAACAACTTTCGGATTTGAGATAAGTAAAAATTCATTTGCAACTACAATGCATAAACATAATATTATGTGATTTATTGGTGATTAATTGACAAAACGTGGATAATATGTGGATTGTGAGATTTGATTGACATTCAGTGATCACCGTACAAAGATCTGGTGAGTTATTTGATATAAATTGAGTATATGATATGTGAAACTTATGAGTTAATTGGTGATGCATTGCATTGCATCAAGCATATCGTGCATTACCATGAAATGAGATTTGATCAAATGATGTGCGTGTGTTGGCCACTAATTATACACCGAGGACGGAAGGGATGACCAAGGAGTGGTAGTGACCAGGCAAATCTTGGCGGGCTGCCCAGAGTAGGCCAACGTCTTATGTTTATGAGGAAGGGGGCGACCTGGAGTGATATTTACCAGGCAAATCCTGGCGGGCTACCCAGATTAGGCCACCGTTTTATGATCACACGGAAGGGGCGACCTGGGAGTGGTAGTGACCAGGCAAATCCTGGCGGGCTGCCAGAGTAGGCTATCGATTTATACATGTTATGAGCTCATGCCGGTGTATAGCAGTGAGTCTGGAGCTCTGCGAGTGTTTCATAAATAAATTGGTGATTTCAAAAGAGAGTGTGTTGGGATATTTTAGTTTTGATAAATTATGTCAAAACATTATCAACTTGTGTTATCCAAGCTAACTTACAGATAAAAAGTTGAGGGGGAACGAGATAACAAAGTTGAGGGGGAACTCACGAAATCAAAAGAAGATGATCGAGATCAGACGAGGTTGCAGACGAGACTGATCGAGATCAGATGAGTAAGATGAGTTCCGGAGTTAACTGATGAGCTGAGCAAAATCAGAAGAAAAGAAAAGCTAAGCCACCGATCGGAAGAATCGAACGCCATCGATGATCGATAGCTCGAAAAGCTAGTGACTGAGGGTCGATGTCCGAAGTCGAAGAGTTTGAACTCGAAGTTCGAGTGTCAAGATGCTCGATCGATAAGGTCCGGCCAAGAGAAGTCTGCTGAATCAAGAATCCCTAAGACTCAGAAAGATCCTGAAGAATATAGCCGTTAGATTCAGCTGACGTGGACCAATGAGAGGAAGACAACAAGCCTGAAAAAGTTGCAAAAGCTACAGAATAGTATGGATTTGAATGTGACTCCATCCAACGGTAACATTCAAATCCACACTATAAATACAAGTTTTTTTTTCATTATTCGTGTGGGAAATGCGTGAAACATCCAAAAAGCCAAATCATCTTCCACCATAGAACACTAAGCAAGAAATACACGTATATATTCAAGAGTGTTCTATCCTAGATCTAAGCCCAAATGCAATATCCTAAGCTTAGAGAGATTTTTTCATCCTTAGCATTGAGGCTAAACAAAATGTAAGGGAAAATCTCACCCTAGTTGGACACCAAACAATCTTTACCCAAACCGAGTGTTAGGTTAAGTTTTGTTAAGCAAGGAATTTAAGTTAGTTGGACTAACTTAAATTCTCGGTGTGAGTGAGAACTCGTTAAACATCTAAGCAATCCCGAAAGGGAGGGTAGGCAATCCCTTGAGGTAGATAAGTCCCGAGAGAGTGAGAACTCATTAAACATCTGTTGTATTGTGTTGGACTAACACATTAATCTAAGTCATGTTGGTTAAGTTGGTGCCCCTGCTGATAGGGAAGAGTGGATGTAGGAGTTGGACTCCGAACCACTATGAAATCGTGTGTTCATTACTGCTTTATGTTCTTACTTGCCATATGCATTTGATTATAAGCAAAACACATGGTTTAAAAAGAAAATTTTGGAATCACCATTCCCTCACCCATGTTTTATATGCATTACATGATTTTTACGCATTTCATGGTTTTTTCACCTGGACCAACAGAGTGTATGGTGAGGATTTTCAAAGATTCACAACATCATGCATAATTTCTGCTTACTGAGATTTATATGTCTCACCTAGTTTATGAATTGTTGGTGATTTTGATGATATGTGACGAGCCGGTCTTACTGGATGAGCTGTGGGGTTTCTACAGGTTTTGAGTAGTTGTGTACATAGATGACGACCTGTTGAGCATGTCGCGGCTCATTTTGCTTCCGTTGTTTTATATTTTGTCTTTTTAGGATATGAACGTTGTCGTGTGGGTTGGTTTGTGCTGTTTGTTAACTTGGAGACTGTGAATTGCTGGTTTTGAATAGTATGTTATTTATATGAATGGACACAGGTTGTTGTGTTGATTTAGCTGATATATCAAAAAGGTGTTGTTATGGATGGTTTATCGGAATTTTGGATTGTATGATGTGAACATGTTAATTTGTGTGTGAATGGATGTTAGATTATCGAAAAAAAAATTATAACAAATTTACAGGTTGAATTAAATTTATATTCACATTAAATGGGGTTAAATAAGGATGTTCGTGTCAATAGGTGTTCCATTCATTTGATTAGCTTTCTTAATTTCATGTTCCACTATCATTTTTTTAATTCTTCGTTTTAGGAATCACTTTACTTTTATATATAGTGTGGTTGATTTGCATCTTGTTTCATTAAAATTTCCATTTCTATAGTATATAAATCGATATGTTTGATACTTTGATTTATTTTATTTTTCACTTGTATAAGGATTTCTCGTAATATTTACTAGTAGCAATTATTGTTCCATTGCGCTTATTTAGCCTCTTCGTGTAATTTTTGCTAGTCACTATATGTATTCTTAATTAGTTGAATTACTTGATGATTTTATATTGTCTAAATAATTGGAGTGAATAGATGATCCTGCGACACCTGAGATCTGAAGTAGGAGTAGAAATTAACCGATTTGAGGTGCTTCAGAATGGAAGGCAATCTGGATATGGGGTTGGGATGATTGAAACCACTCTAATACTGTTGTTTTTGTTGTTGTTTTTTGGTAAAAGACGAGGAGGTGAAAACAATGGTGTCGATCATTAGATTGAGGAGAACGACGAGAACGGTAGGTTTATGTGTGTTACTCTATTTTTACTCTATAACACTTCTTGTTTTATATGATGTAATATTGATATGTGATTAGTGTAATAATGTTATGTGATTAGTGTAATACTCTATTTTACTACACAATACCCCATATTTTCTGTAGTGTAATACTATTATGTGATTAATGTAATACTTTTATGGGTTTATGTGTGTTCTCTATTTTTACTCCATAACACCCCCTGGTTTTTTGTGGTGTAATGTTGTTATGTGATTAGTGTAATATTGTATTGTGTTTAGTGTAATACTATCATGGGTTTATGTGTTATCCAATTTTTATTCCATAACATGAACTCTTGTTTTCTGTGGTGTAATTATGTTATGTGATTATTGTAATACTGTCACGAGTTTATGTGTGTTACCTTATTTTTACTACATAACAACCCTTGTTTTATGTGGTTTTAATATTGTTAGGTGATTAATGTAATATTATTATGTGATTAATATAATACTATTATGAAAATAAGTTCAGTTTTGAATTTAATAATGTTATGTTTTTTATGTAATATTATTATGTTTTGTTTGTAATACTGTTTCGATTTTGATTTAATATTCTTCACAATTTACTTCTTTTATGTTTTGAATGTAATACTGTTATGTTTTGTCTGTAATACTGCTTTAATTTTTCATGTAAATACCCTTTAAAATTACAGATTTTACTGTAATTTTCAATGTTTTCAAAACCGGGTTGAACCGGCCGGTTCAACCCGGGTTGAACTGAACTGCCGGTAAACCCTAAAAAAAACACCTATATAACCGGATTTCAGGTTGAACCGGGTTGAACCGGTCAAAACCTGGTTCAACCGGAAAAAACCAGTTTTTTTCTTTTTTTTAAAAAAAAATTAAATTATTAATTTATATTAAATATTTAAAATTTTAAATCTATATTTCTCTCACATTTTTCTCTAACACTTTCGATGTGGGATAAATGAGGTGAGACAAAATTTATGAAAAGTTATAAAATATATATTTAAATTTTTGTAGGTGTATACTTATTTTATTTTTTTAACTAAACATAAAAAACGGTTGAACCGCCGGTTGAACCGGTCCGACCGGTTGAACCGTTGACCGGTGGTCTATCCGGTTCGATCACCGATTCGATTATGAAAACATTGATAATTTTTCATAAGTATAAATAAATTAGTAAAAATATTAATTAATAAGTGTATGTTATAGCTAAGCAGTAAATGACATGTTTTTCCTGGTTTTTATTTTTAAAAAATAAAAATTAAGTGGTGTTGCAAGGCGATTCAAACCCCCAACCGTATATTAGATAATCAAGGCTTAAACTACCTTCTTCCATTCCATTTTTGCCTTGATTTTCACCATGAAAATCAAAATTGATTTTCACCAGAGACCAACTCATCCATTAGACAATTATTTTATTACCTTTAATTTAATATAGATTTTACATATATAAAGTTAAATTTCAAATATGAAATTAATGACCTTTTGTAATCAATTAAAAAAAATAAAATTAGATCGATATCACAGTCTTCTCAAATTACTCAATATAATATTATAAGAATTCAATATACTAAGCCTGCATAACATTTGAAAATTTTAGTAATATTAATATATACTTTTTGTATAAAAATATTTCATTCTCATGTATTATAAAAAGGATAAACTATAGGGTGAACAAGTTTCATGCCATGAAATTGATTTTAATTCGTGGGCATGTGAAATTATCCAAAATATAATGCGAGCCAAGCATAATGGGTTAAAAAATGTGTTGAAATTAGTCAAATGAGTCAAATAATGCAGTTCATATTATGAAACTTGTTCATCGAAAACTAACTTTAAAAAAATTCATTATTTTATAGAGTATCTCTAAGCAGAGATCACATAGCATGGATCAATTAACAATACGTTAATGTATGGATGTAATTTTATCGAGTCGAATTGTGTTTAAAATGTTTGATCTTGATTTGTTTATAATCGAGCTCGTACTTAAATATTGAATAGTCACGAGTTTTTCAAGCTTAATTAATCGAGCTTAAACGTGCTAAATAAAATTAAATTTAAATTAAATCATTCATCAATTATTATAAAAATTAAATTATACACTAAAAATCATATATGTCTACTAAAATTTATTCTACAATTTTATTTAATTAAATAAACTTATTTACATATTTGTATATTTATCAATCACATATATATCAGTGTGAAAATTTTAAATAAAACCAAACTACTTATTATAATTTAGAGTTGGTATGCTGTAAAACTTGTTCATCGTAAAACTGGTTTTTTTTTACAGATATACTCTTTAGTAATATAAGTCACACCCTTTAATAATATAAGTCTCACACTTCAGTTATTACTACGACACTCTTTGCTATAATATAAGTCTCACTCTTCACTTTTATGAGTAATACTCTTTATAGTAAAATATTACACTCTTTACAGCAAAAAATCACACTCTTTACTTTTATAAGTCACACTCTTGAACCAGTTTCACCGTAAAACGTGTTCACACTATACTTTGTCTATAATTTATACGAGCTTACTAATGAATTTATTCATAAATTAAAGAATCATATACTATTAGATTTGAATTTATGTTTATTCTGACGCACTTTTTTTTAATGAGTTCGAACAATTTTTTATTTTTTTTGACTCAAGTCGTGAATAACTTGATTTCATTACATTCTTATAGTAAATATCCTTAAATCACACATATTTAATTGCAACTTCTTTGTCAAGGCTTCATATCAACAGAGAACATATCTTCCTTAAGGGACCTTCCTTATATTCCACGATCTTTTCCATATTTTAGTAAAATAAAATTTGTTTGACTATTCCTACATACACATATTATAAATAAAATATATATATGCCCATCATCAAGTCTAATTTCATCCTTCTGCATTTGTTAACTAAGATAATAATTATTTTTTGAAACAACAACAATAGTCCCTATATCTTTATCAAGTAACACTAAGAGTATGATTGGTATGTTGAAATAGATTGAGAATTGAATGATCATTCCTTAATCTATTCTAAATACAATGATTGGTATAATTTTTTCGAATGAATCATCATTCCATTAGGAATGGTCATTTCCAAAAATAAAGGAATTTTGATTCCTTACATACCCCATGAGTTTATGTATTCCACATCTTAATGAATGAATTTTTTTTCCCATAAATAATATTATCTTTTATTTTTTATTTTCATAATATTATCTTCCACCACCAACAACAATAATAATACTAAATTAATAATATTATTTTAACTAAAAAATTATAGTATTTAATAAAAATAATAACAAACTCCAACAAACAATAATAATATTAAATATAATAATATTCAAATATATAAATAATATAAAAAAATTTCAATGTTAATACTATATCTTAAAAAATATAAATTTTAAATTCTCAATAATATATTAATAAAAAATATAAATATGACTACCTCCATCCCAGAATAACGTGCACCCCACCTTTATTAGTATTTCCAATGATAAAGTGTTTTTTTTTTGGCGGGGGGAGGGGGGGAGGGATTTATAGATCTATCTCTCATATATTACATGCATTTTTAAAAATTATTTTATCATTTTAAATACTAATAAAAAACTCGCTCGCAAAAACACGTGAAAACAGTAAATGTGTACGTTATCACGGGATGGAGGGAGTATTATTTAGTAATATGTTATTAATAATAACAAATATTATTATTTAATAAAAATATTAAAAAATATATAAAGTTATTATTAAATCAAAATTCCCAAAATAATTTAAAACATATTATTATTTTAAATATATAATACTAAAGTTATATATTTATTATAATAAAAAATATTATTTTTGCAATTATAAAAAATATTATTTTAAATTTTTTTAAATAATAAATAAAAATTTAACAATAATAATATATTAAATATATATGTATAAAATATTTTCAATAGTTAATAATAATATTAAAGTATAATTTTAATAATTATTAATTATAATTCAAAAGTAGATACCTATATTTCATTCCTGAATCATACCTGTCGGTCCCGTGAAAAACCCATGAAATGCGTAAAAACCATGTAATGCATATAAAACAGGGGTGAGGAAACAGTGATACCAAATTTTTTTCTTTTTAAACCATGTGTTTTGCTTATAATCAAATGCATATGGTAAGTAAGAACATAAAGAAGTAAAGAACACACGATTTATAGTGGTTCGGAGTCCAACTCCTACATCCACTCTTCCCTACCAGCAGGGGCACCAACTTAACCAACTTGGATTTAGTTTAATATGTTAGTCCAACACAGTACAACAGATGTTTAATGATTTCTCACTCTCACGGGACCTATCTCCCTCACGAGATTGTCTATCCTCCCTTGCGGGATTGCTTAGATGTTTAACGAGTTCTCACTCACACCTAGAATTTAAGTTAGTCCAACTAACTTAAATTTCTTGCTTAACAAACTCAACCTAACTTTTTGGTTTGTGTATAAGATTGTTTGGTGTCCAACTAAGGTGAAATTTTCCCTTACATTTGTTTAGCCTTAATGCTAAGGTTGGAAAAATCTCTCTAAGCTTAGGATATTATATTTGTGCTTAGATCTAGGGTAGAACACTCTTGAATATATGCATGTATTTCTTGTTCATTGTTCTATGGTGGAAATGCTGGATGATTTGGCTTTGAAGCTCAATGGTGTTTTTCACGCATTTCACACACTAAATAATGAAGGAAGAACTTGTATTTATAGTGTGGATTTGAATGTTACCTTTGGATGGAGTTACATTCAAATCCATACTATTCTGTAGCTTTTGCAGCTTTTTCAGGCTGGCTGTCTTCCTCTCATTGGTCCACATCAGCTGAATCTAACGGGCTATAATCTTCAGGATTCTGATCCTCAGCTTTCTCGAACTCAGGCTTCCTTGGACTCAGGATTCTTGACACAGCAGACTTCTCTTCAGTGGACCTTGTCTGATCAGGCATACTGACACTCAGGCTAACTGAGTTCAGCTCTTCTGACTTCAGACATCCTGACCCTCAGGTCACTTGCACTCTCTGACCCTCAGGTCACTTAACTCAGGCTTGTTGGGGAATTAATTGCCCGGATCTATTCGGGATGAATATTTAAATACAAATTTAATTCTAACAATTATTACTAGCATGAATTAATCCTATATTAATTCAAATAATAATTCAACAACAAATCATGCATATAAACAGTTCACATAAAACCTACGCATGCAGAATTACTACGGGTTTACGTGAACTAACCTCTTGGAGTGGCAATGGTCTCGTCGATGAAAACACACCAAAAAGCCTTCTCAAGTATTCCCTAGTCCTTGCTCGTCAATCCGGTGGAAGAAAACTCGCGAACAATTAACAAAAGGGAAAATAAAATTTGTTGCACCACCTTTGTGGATTTACTAATTTTTCCAGCACATAGAATTGTACTTGGGAATGAAACATTCATCCCCTATTTATAGAGGGGTGTTGGACGATTTTTTGGCATGGAATAGGGGGAAGAAAATCTTTTTCTTGATCTCCAAGAAATCTTGAATATATCTCCTATATTCTTTTCTCTATAATTAAAATATTCCATAAAAATCTCAACTCCTCTTGTTATGGGAATTTTCGAAAAAATAAGGATCAAGATTCCAAGATTTGGATCTTCTTGAATTTGTGAGATATTCTTGTATTCCAAGACTACATATCTTCCATAATATCTTTTCAAGAAAATCAAGAAAATCTTTCTTTTCCTTCTTTTTCTTTATTTTCGAAAATTCTAATATAAATAACCAAGTGGGAGATTTCTTGAATTTAATGAGATAATCTTGTATTCCAAGAATACATATCTTCATTCCATAACAAAATTCAAAGAAAATCTTTCTCCCCTTTTATTCATATTTTTCGAAAAAATGAGGAAAAATTGCAACAAAAATTTATTTTATTTTTAAACACATTTTTCAGTTATTGGACTTTATGTTGGGCTACTTGAGGGGCCTTTAGGAGAATTAAGATTGGATCTTCCAATGGATCTTGAATTATCAATATTTAGCCACAATATTATTCAAGCCCATAAATATTAATTAATCCCACCACATAATTAATATTGCACTATCCATATTAACCCATATTACAGTTAATATGGCTCCCGGTTATTATTTCCCGTGTTTAAGATTATCTAGCCCATTAATTAATTCAAGCCACTGAAATAACTTTCCATTAATTAATATCTTTTATCCTTGGTAAAGGAACGGTTCAACATTATTATCCATACAGGAAACTAGTTCCACTTGCAAGATTTGGTATGATAAAACTTATGAACCTCCCAAGGGGGCAAATCGAACAAGTGTACTTGCACACGATTCTCCGTAGCAATCGCATGTGACCAATAATATTGCCCAAGATATAAAGTATTGAATCTCCTTGATTCTCTACCCGTAATAAGTCAAAGCAATAGTTACTAACCACACACAATCCTATTTAAGGGACGAAGATTAAGAAATAACTAACCACTGAGGTCTAATTCTTCCTAGTTCAGTTCTGAAGAATTTGTCCTCCTGTAGGTCCTCTTCAGTGCATCAGTCATGCACTAGTGTAATCTCTTGGTTAAGACAAACCAATCTGAGCCTTACACTTCAACCTTTCACGATGGATTGTTCATTTCCATCTAGGTCGTGAATGGTGTACTTTTAGTTACAAGGGACTGTTAATTTAATCTTCTGTGATCTGGTATCACTAAATTAACTACAATGTAACACGTGATATTTATTGAACAATTATGCAGTAAATATATGTAACATTCGATGATATTTAAATCATCAGTGATAAACAATTAATTCCAGTAAATAAGTCCGAAATTCAGTCTGATTATACAAAGTAAAAGCATACTTTCCAATATAATCCCAACAATCTCCCACTTATACTCAAAGTCTGCTTTTAAGTATACTACATCATGTCTCGTGTAGTTCCTAGTACGTGACATCTAATGTCACCTACACGAACCTAATAATGTCTCCCACTTATACTCAAAGCAGATTAGCAACGGTCTTGACACCCATTCCTTCCACATGTCTCTCGAATGTATTCTGAGGCAGACCCTTTGTGAATGGATTAGGTAGGTTGTCTTCTGACGCGATCTTTGCCACCTCTATATCTCCTCTCTTAACGATTTCTCGTATAAAATGGTATTTCCTTTCAATGTGTTTGCTGGCCTTGTGGGCTCTTGGTTCCCTTGAATTTGCAACTGCTCTGGCATTGTCACAATAAACAGTGATTGTGCTGGGCAAATTCGGAACTACATCCTTGTCCACTAGGATGTTCTTGAGCAAAACCGCTTCTTTCGCTTCCTCGCAAGCAGTTACATATTCGGCTTCCATGGTAGAATCTGCGATGCATTTCTGCTTAACGCTTCTCCATGTCATGGCTCCTCCCCCCATGCAAAACACACTACCGAGGTAGATTTTCTGGAATCTAAGTCTGATTGGAAATCCGAGTCCGTGTAGCCAATGGGGATTAGACTATATGACTGATAAACCAACATTCTATCTCGAGTTCTTTTCAGATACTTCAGAATGTTTTTAACTGTCGTCCAATGTTTTTTCCACCATGCCAACGGCAAAGCAGATATCCGGTCTCGTACACTGCATTGCATACATAAGGCTTCCGACAACCGAAGCATAAGAAATGCCTTTCATATCATCTATCTCCTTTTGTGTCTTAGGGCACATTTCCTTGGATAGATGGATTCCATGTCTGAAAGGTACGAAGTCTTTCTTGGAATCCTGCATGCTGAATCGTTTCAAGACAGTGTCTATGTATGAATCTTGCGATAAGCCCATCATCCTTTTCTTGCAATCTCGAGTGATCTTGATCCCAAGGATGTGTCCGGCTTCCCCTAAGTCCTTCATATCAAACTGTTTTGAAAGCCATGTTGTTGGTCCCGGTGCAAACGAGTCTTACACGTGTATGGGGGGGAATACACGTGTTCAGTGATTTTAAAACTTTTTTGTACTGAGGTCAGCTTGGGTCAGATAATCCTGAAGATTAGGTTCTGAGAAGCACAAATCGCTCTGAGTCAAAGTCTCATCGAGACAAAGGATCCCGAGTCGCTTTCGATATACCTCGATAATCCTAACTCGAGTCCCGAGTGTCGAGATCCGGAGTTGCTTGGATCGATAACTAACTTATCAACCCTCGAAAAAAGTGCGTTCATTCGGAACTATCTCTGTTCTAGCTACTCAGTTGTGCGGAATGGTTGGCCCTTAGATTATACTCGTTTTAAGCTTTACTAAAAACCTTCCCTTTATGAAATAGTGATTAGGCTGTGATTCACTTATGCAACTTCAGTGGATTGATTTTAACTGAATATCAGTGAAAAGTATGCTTTCAAAATCAAGTCAATGCAACAAATAGGCACAGATAGGGAAAGCAATAAAGAACACAACGCAATTATAGTGGTTCAGAGACTCAAGCTCCTACGTCCACTCTCCCTGACTCTTCAGAGAAATTCACTATCAACTTTTGAGCTTTCTGACTACCTCGTAGTTTACTTACTCAACTCGGCCCTGAGTTTTCTGACTACTCCACGTAGTTTACTTACTCAACCCGACCTTGAGCTTTCTGACTACCTCCGTAGTTTACTTACTCAATCACACACAAGCTTTCAGACTACCCCTGTAGCTTACTAACTTCTCCTCTAGAGTTTTCTTACTACTCCGCGTAGTTTACTAACTCTTTACAACACTTCTCACCAACAAACACACTCCAACTACCTTCACAAGGGTTTGGGGTTTCTTGGTTGGTTTCCAACTAGGATGAGATATCATTTACAATGAAGCACAATGCAAAGGGTTAGGATATCTCGACTAAGCTTTGGATATTTCTTATCAAGCTAGGCTTAGTATAGTGAGCTCTCTTCAATATCGAAGCACTTGGGAAATTCAAGGTTTTTCGAGTGCTTTCACTTTTACAAGAATAAACTTGAGCTCTTAAGTTGCGTATAAATTTCCCGTAACCTTACAATGTAGAAGGTCACCAGTATTTATAGGCATACACCAAGGTCACTTTTGAAAACTATCAGTTGGAGAGATAGCTTCGTGAGTTCCCTCTTGTGATGTGTGAAATGGCTATATTTAGGGTTTGACACTCCCTAACACGTTTTAGGAGGAATAGTCTTTCATGTAGCCGGTCTTCACTTTTTTGCGATCGAAACTTTTGTACATCCGACATCTTTTACAGAGACTCATCACAAGGTCAAGTCGATGTATGGTGCGATGTCGTCTTCCTCTTTTTGACTTTTGTCTCCAGTTAAAGGTACACACCTTCAACGGCTCTTTTTGGTTACAAACTCTGAGTTTGATATAACCTTAACAACACTTCTTGACTTAGTTCCTTTTTTCTCGCATTTGAATGTCTTGGCAGATATCTAACTTTCTAAGGAATCGCGATCTTCTCGATGTATTACATCCTTCGGATAGATATATTCAAAGGCTCGGAACATTCAGGTTCATATTGAGCATTCAAGATATTCTTGAGTCTTGATTTCTCGATCTTGATCTTGTGTCTTCAGAGTCTTCTGATTCTTCAGGGTCTTCTGAGTCTTTAGGTTCTTCTGAGACATATTGACTGTTGTACTGAATCTTCACGCCGAAGTCTTGATTTACTCGATCCCATCGAGTCTTGATAAATTATCTCGAACTATATCTGGCGACTATACATTCTGCAGATAACATCCTGACAATTCTAAAACTGAATCCTGACTCAACTATCAAGATCATTCTAAACATGTCATACTCAGGGGTTTTGGGATCTAATCAAAATCATAAGTCTTTATTAAAATTCATCTCCCAACAATTTCCCCTTTTTGATGATGCCAAAACCTATCTTGTTACAGACATATAACCTATACTCAGGTTTCAGTTTATCCTATTACAAGATTGGTTGTCTCCCAACAATTTCTTAAATCAGAGAATCTCCTATAAATAGAGTTTCTCAACAGTTTAATCATTCAGCAATTTCTTCAGTAATGAATCTCTTTAAATTGTTCATTACCAAATACTTAAACAATTTCTCTCATATTCGGGCAATTTCCTCCTTATATGAGCATACAATCAGTTAGAGACATTCATTCAGGCATATCAAAAAAAACATGTAAATAAGATAATGAGATATTATCTTTTGAGCATAATGATAAATCTTCATTGATGATAGGTATCTATTACAGATTACAATGAGTTTATCAACAAAATCAAAAAGACAATAATTTAAAGATTACAGAATCTTCTGAGTCTTCAGTCTTTAGTCTTCTGATTTTGGCTCTTCAGTCTTCTGCTCTTCAGTTTTCTTCAATCTCAACTTCATTAGCGGGCACCTCCAGGTCAAACATTCCGAAAAATCTCTTCTTCAGCTCATTTCTTTCCTTGATGATGTCCGGACTGTTTCCTGTTAGACCCAACTGACCAGCATACTGAGCAATCTCTTGAGTAATGGCCTTCTCATTCACCAAGCCATTATCAAGTTTTGGAGGTGGATAGGAATATGGACCAGGGGCCACTATCTGTACCTCTCCTTCATCCGCAAAGTTAATCCACTCAGAGATACTTTGGATAGAAGATAAGAAGGTATTCAATGAAAGCTTCATTCTGATCTGAGCTTTCCCCTCTCCATTCCCTGAGAACATTGTAATTGAACCAGAAGGTTCTCTTGAATTCTTCCCACATATCGTTGAGTTTGATGGGCATCCATTTATCAACGTGGGGCCACTTTAGTGCTTTTGATGTTCCTTTCCTCTTGCTCGCAAACTTCCTGAAATCACTCCTTCGCTTCTGCTCTTCGTCTATCTTCTTTCTGATCACAGACGCTCCTGAGACCGAAGCAGCAGCTTTCTTAGCTTGTTCTTCTTGGAGTGTCTTCAAAGCATTTCTCGTGTTGAAGACTTTCTTCTGAGGTTGAGACTCAGATTCTTCCGTTTCTTCATCATCCAGAATCAGCTTTCTCTGGATTGGCTTAGAAGCCTTCGCACGCTTGCTTTCAGTTTGAACAACGCCCAAGGCTTTCCTCTTCATAGGCAATTCAGCAGCAGTCTGGCTTGTTCCAACTTTTGCTCTAGCACTCAGTTTCTTGCAATATCAAGCATAGTTTGCTCAGAAACTCGAGTGTAGATAGGTTTTTCTACCTGAGCAAATTTTAACTTCTCAGTAGCTTCGACTTCTTTAAAGGCTTTGGCTAGATTGTACATTTCAGCATCTTTCTGAGCCTTCTTCTCCAAAGTACGTGCCATGAACTTTCTGAGATCTTCAGCTTCCTTTTCCCCCTTCTTGTATATAATTTGGAAGAAGCCCGGAGAGTCTTTGTGTCCATGTGATATTGCTCTTTGCTCACACAAATGAACTTCTCCTCGCTATCTCGATCTTGTTAAATCTTCCACCTCCTTAGATGGTTCTTGGCCACGAAAAATTCTTTTTAAGATAAGTGGGCAAAAGCGGCGGAGAGTGCTTCCTTGAACATCTCTGTCATCTTGGTCATGAGTAATGAGCTCATTTCCTCAACAGCAGATTTGATTAGCACCTCATTCTTTTCTGCCAGTTTCACCTCTAGGAAATCAGAACTCTCTTAGTGTTTACCTTGGGTTCATCACTTAACTTCGGCCTTGACTCCCTCCAGCTTCTCATTCAGCTTTCCTTCCATGGAGGTCATCTGGGTGGTTAGAGTGTTTTGAATTTGCACCAGCTCTAAAGAGTGACTAAGACTTTCCATCTTTTGAGCTTGATTGGCCAACGTCTCTTCCATTTGAGCAATTTTGATCATCATTGGCTCAACCTTCTCAAGTTTCTCCATCAAGGGAGTGAGATCAATCTCAGGAATCTTCAGATCTCCCCAGGGCCGTCCGATCATCCTGTGGCTTCAGCTTTCGTCCCCGAGCTCCATCTCCAACCGCTCCCTCGGTCAAGATTGCTAGCATTAGTCTGATGTTGACTAATTCCAGGTTGATTAGCAACAGAAGTCTCCTTTTCAATTTGAGACTGCTTCTCAACAACTCCCTATTGGTCCCCATCTCCATCTTGAGATTTGTCTCCGCTGCTTGGGGCACCAACTTCAGTCGTTCTCCTCTCAGCCAACTTTCTTTGAACCAGCTCATCAAAATCGGAGTTTTTCATCCTGAGCTTTGTCCTTCTGAATCCTGAAAAGTCGGTCAGAAAGGTTGTCTCCTCATTCCACCAGTCTTCCCCTCTGAAAGCAGCAATGTCAAGCATCTCGGGAAGAGTCTGATTGAGGATGAATACAGTTGTCCTTAATCTGAAGAAAATATCTTGCAGATCAGGGTATGAGCTGAGCTCAGGGTATCGGTCAAGTATGAACTGTTCCCCCCTGCTCCTCCACTCGCCTTCTTCAGCCTCGCCCTTCTTCCATCTCGGGCTTTCTGGTTCAGTTGAAGCCTCGGCTAAGGGATCAAGAAGTAGATCACTCAGGAGCTCATCAAGAATATTCGCTCCGAGCCTCAAAGAAAGATCCGAAGTTTGTGCGGTCAGTCCTCGGTTTTGCATCCGAGTGGGTTCTCGAGGCTGAGGTGCATATCCTCGATTTAAGTCCGAGTTGGCTCGTTAGTCTGAGCTTGCACATCTTCGGATCGACTCGAAATTTGGCTCTTTTTGTCCGAGCTCGCACATCCGAGGTAGGCATCTCAGGTTTGAGCTCCTTTAAAAATTTCTGAGAAATTTTATCCGAATCGAAAGCGATGTCTCGAGCACCTCAGAAAAGACCTGCTCCTCAGTCTGATCCTGAGTCCTAGAGATAACCTGAGCCAACACTTGTAATGGTGAACTCTGAGCAGTTTGGCCCTCAGGTTAAATCTCTTCAGAATCACTTCCATCTTCATCGGTGAGAACCACCAATCTTCTCTGCGTTTTGGAGCAAGATCCTTACATTTCAACATCTTTGCTCCCCGCTCCATCTTTGCCTCCAACAACACCTTCCCCCTGGTTTGTTGGGTCTCTTTTTCAGCAGCTGCAGAAGGTGATTCTACCTTCTTTTCTCTCTTCCCCTGATGGCCTGCTTCCTTGCAGCAATGGGCTTGAAGAGAATTTTGGATTTAGGAAATGGGGTCGAATTGGCGAAGATATCCTCCTCCTCTCTGCACATCTCCAAAATATAAGCAATTTTGGTGGCATGATGGATCTTGCCTTTCATCGAGATTTCCCCATCAACCTTTTTATGAAACTTTGCTTGCTCTCACTCACCATCCGGACTAAGAATTTCAGCCGGGTTGAAGTCTGTGGTGGGGTGAGGCCTCTATCGCCGCCATCAATCGAGCTTGAGTCTTGATGCGCTCAAAACTCCCCTTAAGAAGACTCATGATGCACTTGCTCACAATATCCATCAACACACGATATTGTGGCTTTAAGTGCCTCTTATGCAATGTTGCTTCAAACTTGACAGGATTCTCAGCAATCCTATCTAAGTACTCCTGCTCTCTACCTGACATATACGTCGTAGGATCCTATCCTCTATCACAGAGCTCAAAAACATCATTCAGATTTTTCGAAACTATATACAGATCCCTCTCAAAATCGACGTATTTGGATGAATGCTCTAAGTGTGATACAGTTAACTTAGAATGCATACAGCCCTCTTCATCTATCTTCAAGTTACAGATGAATTCGATTACCTCTTTCGCAAACTCCTGGTCTGGTCGGTTTGTGACTAGTTGGGTGAGTTTAGCCAGTCGAATCATATGCAGAGCCTCATCTTCTGGCTTTGAGTTGGTTGTACTTTCGAGTGAGACAACGAACTCGTACCACGGCTTGTTGGTTTCGGCTAATCTCTCGAACAGGGTTGGAGCCATTTTAGAGTTTGATTGAAGAAATTAAGCTTTAGGGTTTGGAGAATTTCTGGGCAAAGGGGATTTTTAATTGCAGAGGATTTGGAAACGAAGGGTTTAATATAATTTTGGCTTGAATGGCTGATTGGGGTTTATATAGCTTTGAGATCATGGGGAATCGTGTTGGTTAGGTGATTAACAACGGTTGAGATTAATCTCCGATTAATCGGGTATACGAACCGACGATCTCCGAAAAGTAAGCCTCCAAAACATCCTCATTGGTCATTAATGTAGCAGAGCATTAAATGACTGTTGACCTTCTTCGGAATTTAAAACGATCTCGCCCAAAAACATTCCTCAGGTGTTTTGTATTTATTGCGAATGATTACTGAATTTTTTTTACTAAGCAATAAATGAGTCGCATGAGTCATTACTTCTTCAGACCAATTTCCCTCTATCTTCTTCTTTTAGTCTTGACCTTGATAAAATGTCAAGATAATAATCGAAAATCTTGAATTGGTTCAAGATATCTACTTGAAGCTTTCGAGACTCGATTCAAGATTTCCATTTTATCTCGAGCTTCCGGAAGATTCTCGAGAAAACTTCATGATCCGAAAAACTTCAATTTTTCAGATTTTACTCTATACACTTGGTTCTAGCATCCCTAATTCAACTGAAAGTTCCTGAAATCTTGATTCCGCCAAAGGTTTGGTCAAGATATCAGCTCTTTGCTTATCAGTATGAATTTTCTCCATCCTTATGTCCTTCTTCTCGACATGATCTCTGGTGAAGTGATGTCTGATATCCACATGCTTGCATCTGGTGTGCAATAACGGATTTTGTGAAATAGCAATGGCACTATTATTGTCACAAAATATTGGTACTTCATTGGCTACAACTTTATAATCCTCAATTGTTGTCCGAGCCAAAGAATTGCAGGCACGCCAGCTTCCCCGCACCATATATATTCAAATTTCCAAGAGTACTTGTTGCTACTGAGGTCTATTTCTTCAAAAACCAAGATATCAGCTTACTTCCTAGAAATTGACAAGTTCCTGAAGTGGACTTCCTCATCAATTTCTGCAACCTCCATAATCGAGATCCGAGTAACCACTTAACTCTAGGTTATCATCACCGGATACCATAATCCTCTATTCACTGCGTGCCTTTAAGATATTTCAAAGATCTTTTTGGCGACCTCCATGTGACTAGTCTTAGGATTAGCTTGGTATCTTGCGATATCCCAACAAAAAATGTTATATCCGGCCTACTTGTCATGAGATAGAGCAATGATCCAATGATTCCTCTATAATCGATGACTTTCTTGATTTGCCTTGAAATCGATCCATCTTGTAGTTAGTATTCATGGGAATCCTAATCGTATTGCAATCTCATACACCATATTTGGCAATCGGATCTCTCGTGTACTTTGCACGGTTGATGAATATTCCTTCCTTTGATTGTTTCACTTGAAGTCCTAGAAAGAAATTCATCTCTCCCATCATTGACATCTCAAACTTGCCTTTCATCAGTGTTGAAAACTTTTCACACAGCTGATGGTTTGGAGATCCAAAAATGATGTCATCAACATATATCTGAACTAGTAAAATATCTTCCCCATCCTCTATCCTGAACAAAGTTCTATCAACAGTTCCTTTGACAAAACCATGGTCAGTAAGAAACTGAGAAAGAGTACCATACCATGCTCTGGGTGCTTGTTTGAGACCATACAAAGCTTTTCTCAGCCTGTAAACTTGGTCATTCTGTTTGAAACCAGGAGGTTGTTCCACATAAACCTCTTCTTTAAGCACACCGTTCAGAAATGCGCTTTCACATCCATCCGATGGATCGTGAACTTCATGTGGGCAAAGATATGCAAGAAACAATCGATGGCTTCTAGTCTTGCAACAAAAAAGCAAAGGTTTCATCATAATCCAAGCCTTCCTCTTGGGAATAACCTTGTGCAACTAGCCTTGCCTTGTTTCTCACAATGTTGTTGTTTTCATCTCTTTTGTTCTTGAAAACCCACTTGGTTCCAATGACGTTGTGCCTTTCTGGTCTATCTACCAGCTTCCATACTTCATTCCTTGAGAATTGATTTAGCTCCTCTTGCATAGCAGTAATCCAGTGAGAATCTTGTAGAGCTTCACCAATCTCAGTAGGTTCTTTCTCTGATAGGAAGCAGCAGAATAGTGCACTCTCTCCATGGAACCTTCTTGTCTTAACACCTTCAGTTAGATCACCCACAATCTAACTTGTAGGATGACTATCTAACCATTTCCTTCTTGATGTTTTCCCTTCAATAGTGTCCTCAACATTTGAAATGTTAGGTTCAGTTAAATCAGTAAACTCAGGGAACAACAAAACAGGAGAAAGGGAATCATCTTCCTCGGAAATTCTATTCGAACATTGTCGAGACATTTGTTCCCCTTTGGTTGATAGATTCAGAATTTGCCTCAGCTGTGACCACATCTTCATTAGCATCACGTACCTGAGTCTGAACTGGTGTCTGTTCAGATTGGTCACCTTTGGAGTGTTGGTTTTCCTGAGTCTCACCATCCTGATTTCCATCTTGAACTTCTTTATCTGAGTCTGAGTCACTCCAATCATAGTTTATGACTGACTTCTTCTTTTCAGGTTCAGTGGATGATTTATCTTTCTGTTTCAAGCTTAATCTGGTGATCCTCTTAGTCAGTTCATTTGCATCATGTTCCTGTTTCTTCTGAACACAAGTAGATTCATCAAAAACAACATGAGGTGTTTCCTCCACAATAAGAGTCCTACAGTTGTAAACTCTGAAAGCTTTACTGACTTCAGAATATCCTAAGAATATTCCTTCATCAGCTTTACTATCAAATGTTTTCAACTGATCTTTACCATTATTGTGTATGAAACACTTGCAACCAAACACACGAAAGAAAGAGACAAGAGGCTTCCTTTCATTCCAAAGCTCATAAGGCGTTTTGCCTTGACTTTTTGTCAGCATGAATTTATTCTGAGAGTACATTGCAGTGTTGACAGCTTCAGCCCAAAAACCTTTTAGGAATATCAACTTCAGTAATCATTATCCTTGCAGCTTCTTTCAGAGTCCTGTTTCTTCTTTCAGCAACACCATTTTGTTGAGGGGTCCTTGCAGCTGATGTTTCATGTAGAATTCCATTTGCTGCACAATAATCAGAAATGATATGATTTATAAACTCAGTTCCTTTGTCAGATCTGATTTTGACCACACTCAGATTTTTCTCAATACTGAGCCTTTTCAAGAACTCTGGCGACTTTTATCTCGAGTCTCTTTCTTCATCGAGTAAGAATATGACCCAAGTATATCTTGAGTAGTCATCAACTACTACCAATGTGTATTTCCGCCATTAGTGCTCCACGGTGTTATAGGACCAAACAGATCCATATGCAAAAGTCAAGTATTCTCTCGGTTAGAAAACTTCTACTTTGCTTTTAAATGATGCTTTGACTTGTTTTCCTTTCTTTTCGCACGCATCACAAATGTGTTCCTTCTTGAACACTTCATTAGGCAACCCTCTCACAAGAGCTAATCTTGCAAGCTTGTTCAGGGTTTTGAAATTTAGGTGATTCATTCTTTTATGCCATAGCCAACTGGTATTTGTGGAACTTTTAGCAACTAAACACGTATCTTTAGGAGTTGAACTCCAATCAACAATATACACATTCCCTTTTCTTGTACCAACAAGAATATTTTTTACGTGATGTATCATCTTTCACAAAACATAAGTTCTTGGAGAACTCAACATTGAAACCCTTATCACGTAATTGGCTAATTGACAAAGAGTTATGCTTCAATCCGGATACATATGAAACACCATGGATATGAACCGAGTCGATTTCCAAAGTTCCATATCCTTCATCATCCCCTTGAGTTATCTCCAAAAGTGATATGTGGGCCTCTTTGTTCAACATAGTCACTGAGCATCTTCTTGAATCCTGTCATATATCTTGAGCATCCACCGTCAAGATACCATACATCGAGCTTTTTTCATCTCTGCTCATCATTGCCATGTGATCTTTCATCGCCTTAGTTCCTTGTTTTCCTCCCCGAAAAATGATCAATTCTTAGGTACCCAATTTGTGTAGGGTCCCACGAGGTTAAATTGTACCTTTTCGAATCCAAATCGCTGACAACTCTAATCACTTTAGAGTGGCTAATCTGCTTCCATAAACATCAACATATACATCCACTACTCGGGTGCCTTAGCGAGTTTTTTTGTATATGTGTGCTAGCTTTAAAGATGAACATGTGCCTTAGAATTCTTCTTTGGTTCGGGCCTTTTGTTCGAGATGCTTAGGCTTTTTGTGCTACCGGTCTAAATATTTGTTGACTTCGGGTTCGGGATAACCTTTACCCTTAGGCAAGTGAGGTTCAAAGTTTATGCAGATTTGAAATCTGGTCTTTCAAAGATAATGAGGACTTGGTCTCTTCGGTTGAGAATGTCTCTGCGAGTGTTTCTCATCCGAGGATTCCTCCGATGGTTCAAATGTGGAGCCTTTCAGTTTGCATTCTTAGCCCGAGGCTTTGAAGTACTTGCTCGAAACTTTCCAATCGATTGCTTTCGGGTTTCTAGCCTTTACCTGAGGTTTGGGCTTTCTAACCTGATCATTCAGTTTTACTGAGACCATAGGTCCTTTCCCTTGTCTACAACCTTGGGCATTACTTCAGTTTGAAGTGTAGGTGCCATCGGTTTTTTACAAAGATAGTCTTCTTGCTACTTGACGCAAAGATTTAGATGACCTTGTGAGGTTCCCCGAATGTATCCCAATCCAGATTTTATAGTCACAGATCTCTGGTAACTCTGAATTTCATCTATTACATTAGATGCATTATTCAATAGAGTTAACTTCTTCTGTGCACTATCCTCACAGTTCTGTAGAGTTTTATGCTTCTCAGAGAGGTCATTGAACTTCGATTACGATTAAAGTCAATCTCTTCATGGATTTCTCTAGCTTTTCGCCAGGGACATTATCAACTTCTCTTTCTCACGAGAGTTGTACTTTCGTAACATCCAGTTCATCAGTAACTCCCATTAATTGAGAAGTGATTTCAATATTGCTAGAGTCTTTCCATTTTAGATTTTTAGCTTTCAGTTCCTTATTCTGCTCTTGAGTTAGATTTAGCAGTCCTTGCAAAACAGCATAGTCCTTCATCAGATTCTCAAAAGAATCCATCAGGTCAAAATGACTGTTTTCAGTGGAACTTGAAAACTCTTGTGCTAGTGTAGGAGCAACAACAGAGAAAGAAGAGTTTACCTCCTCAATGGCCATCAGACAGATGGCATCACTTTCACTGTCTGAGAATATCTCATCCGAAGAGCTAGATCCCTCCTCAGAGTTTTCTTCTTCTGCAACCATGGCCTTTTTGCTAGAGAACTTCCGGTCTCTTTTTAGCTTGCCTTTCTCTTCTCTCCTTAGCACTCAAATCGGGACAATCATACCGAAGTGACCTTTTCTTCCGGAAATTATAGCATATGTTGGCATCATCATCCTGATCATTTTCTTATTTGGACTTGGAGTCCTTTCTCTTGGATGAAGATCCTTCAGCTTTCAGGTCTTTCTTCTTCTCAGTTGATCTGTCCCCGTGTTTCTTCCGCACTGTGGTTCCTGTAATAGTTTTTGTATTTTCCAAATCTACTATTGAGTCTATCAAACCTTCTTGCCATCGATCTTTAGCTTTTCCTCAAGCTCATCCCGATTTTTTTGCATGGGGGTTCTCGACTCTCTAGTTTTATGAGTTTTATCTTTGGCTTTTAAAAAGCCACATTCTTACTCGATGAAGAATCATCTTTCTTTGTCGACCTTTTTTTGGATTTCTTATCAATTACAAATTCATAGGCTTTCAAATTCGAGAAGACTTGTTGGTAAGGCATTGAGTTAATATTCTTGGTGTTTTCAATCACCACCGCATGAATATCCCATTTCTTAGATGCACCTCTAAGAATTTTCAATGCAACTTCTCTTTGTGGGTATTTCTTTCCAAGTGCATTTAGATCATTCATGATGCTTTAGTGAATCGACTTCCAGTTTGTCTATTGATTCACCATCATCCATTTCAAAATTATCAAACTTTCCAATTGCCAATTGAAAGTTTGTTTTCTTTTTATATGATCTGCGCCTTGGCACATAACAACTAGTGTATCCCAAATCTCTTTAGCAAGATTACGGTGAGAGATCATTCCCATCACACCATCATCAATTGTATTTGATAGTGTGTCTTTTTGCAATGTAGTCTAGATTGACTAACTTTCTCTCTCCTCGAGTCAGTTGGTCATCGACTTAGGAAATTCTGCTCTAGGATCAATTCTCTCATCTTCTCGTACCTCACAGGATTCACTACAAGAACCGGAATGGCCCTTGAGAGACCACTCTCCACATACGCCATGTTTGGAATACGATGAGCCTCGCATTCTAAGTCTCCATAGGTCATAGTTCTCCACTGAGAACATGAGAAGTTTTTTAGAAGATATTTTTCTGATCTCTTGAAAAATAAAAGTTTCAGCAAATAAGATCAGTTCAGATAGACCACAAGTATTTTTGAAAAAATAAAACTTTGGTCAACACAGCAGGTGGTCAAGTTGAACCACTGCTCTGATACCACTTGTTGGTCCCGGTGCAAATGAGTCTTACACGTGTATGGGGGGGGAATACACGTGTTCAGTGATTTTAAAACTTTTTCGTACTGAGGTCAGCTTGGGTCAGATAATCCTGAAGATTAGGTTCTGAGAAGCACAAATCGCTCTGAGTCAAAGTCTCTCGAGACAAAGATCCCGAAATTTCTTTTCAGATACCTCAGATAATCCCAACTGAGTCGTGAGTGTCAGAGATCCGGAGTTGCTTGGATCAGATAACTAACTTACTGAACCCTCATAAAAGTGCGTTCAGTTCGGTAACTATCTGTTCTAGCTACTCAGTTGTGCGGAATGGTTGGCCCTTAGATTATACTCGTTTTAAGCTTTGCTGAAAACCTTCCCTTTATGAAATAGTGATTAGGCTGTGATTCACTTATGCAACTTCAAATTGGATTGATTCCAATCAATATCAGTGAAAAGTATGCTTTCAAAATCAAGTCAATGCAACAGATAGGCACAGATAGGGAAAGTAATAAAGAACACAGCAATTATAGTGGTTCAGAGACTCAAGCTCCTACGTCCACTCTCCCTGACTCTTCAGAGAAATTCACTATCAACTTTTGAGCTTTCTGACTACCTCGTAGTTTACTTACTCAACTCGGCCCTGAGTTTTCTGACTACTCCACATAGTTTACTTACTCAACCCGACCTTGAGCTTTCTGACTACCTCCGTAGTTTACTTACTCAATCACACACAAGCTTTCAGACTACCCCTGTAGCTTACTAACTTCTCCTCTAGAGTTTTCTGACTACTCCGCGTAGTTTACTAACTCTTTACAACACTTCTCACCAACAAACACACTCCAACTACCTTCACAAGGGTTTGGGGTTTCTTGGTTGGTTTCCAACTAGGATGAGATATCCTTTACAATGAAGCACAATGAAAAGGGTTAGGATATCTCGACTAAGCTTTGGATATTTCTTATCAAGCTAGGCTTAGTATAGTGAGCTCTCTTCAATATCGAAGCACTTGGGAAATTCAAGGTTTTTCGAGTGCTTTCACTTTTACAAGAATAAGCTTGAGCTCTTAAGTTACGTATAAATTTCCCGTAACCTTACAATGTAGAAGGTCACCAGTATTTATAGGCATACACCAAGGTCACTTTTGAAAACTATCAGTTGGAGAAATAGCTTCGTGAGTTCCCTCTTGTGATGTGTGAAATGGCTATATTTAGGGTTTGACACTCCCTAACACGTTTTAGGCAATAGCCTTTCATGTAGCCGGTCTTCACTTTTTGCAGTCTGGAACTTTTGTACATCTGACATCTTTTACAGAGACCTGTCACTGTCAGTGTCAGTATGGCACAGTGTCGTCTTCCTCTTTTTGACTTTTGTCTCCAGTTAAAGGTACACACCTTCAACAGCTCTTTTTGGTTACAAACTCTGAGTTTGATATAACCTTAACAACACTTCTGACTTAGTTCCTTTTGTCTGCATTTGAATGTCTTGGCAGATATCTAACTTTCTAAGGAATCGCGATCTTCTCAGTATTGCATCCTTCAGATAGATATATTCAGTGCCTCGGAACATTCAGGTTCATATTGAGCATTCAGTATATTACTGAGTCTTCAGTTTCTCAGTCTTCAGTCTTGTGTCTTCAGAGTCTTCTGATTCTTCAAGGTCTTCTGAGTCTTTAGGTTCTTCTGAGACATATTGACTGTTGTACTGAATCTTCACGCTGAGTCTTCAGTTACTCAGTATCCTACTGAGTCTTCAGTAACTATCCTGAACTATATCTGCTGACTATACATTCTGCAGATAACATCCTGACAATTCTAAAACTGAATCCTGACTCAACTATCAAGATCATTCTGAACATGTCATACTCAGGGGTTTTGGGATCTAATCAAAATCATAAGTCTTTATTAAAATTCATCTCCCAACACATGTCCTTACGTTTGATAACACCTTTACATCGTTCCCGATGAGCAGAATGTCGTCTACGTATAGTACTAAAAATACCAATGCAGTTCCGACACGCTTTTTGTACACACAACTTTCGAACTCGTTTTGATCAAACCCATAAGACTTTATAACACGATCAAAATATTGGTTCCAAGCTCTGGATGCTTGTTTGAGTCCGTAAATGGACTTCATGAGCTTACAAACTAGGTGTTCTTGGCCCTTTTCAATGAAGCCTTGTGGTTGTTGCATATAGATTTCTTCATCAAGACTTCCGTTAAGGAAAGCTGTCTTGACATCCATTTGCCAGATTTCAAAATCGAGATGCGCAGCAATCGACAAGAGAATCCGGATGGACTTGAGCATTGCTACAGGTGAAAATGTTTCCTCATAGTCGATCCCTTCTTTCTGAGTATAACCTTTCGCCACAAACCTTGCGTTGAAGGTTTCCACCTTCCCGTCCGATCCCCTCTTTATCTTGTATACCCACTTCCAACCAATGGGTTTAACCCCATTAAGTGGTTCGACTAGCTCCCACGCTCTGTTATGATCCATAGAACCCATTTCTGCTTTCATTGCCTTTGGCCAAGAAACTGCATCCTTGTCTTGGATTGCCTCATCATATGTCCATGGGTCTCGATTAAGCCTTTTGTTCGGGAATCAAGTCCGAGGACTCTCCTATCCCCATGAATCTCTCGGGCTGTCTTACAACCCTTCCACTACGACGAGGTTCCGGTTGTGAAAGTGTGTCGTTTGGTATGTCATCTTGTACAGTTGGCAATGAGGTTAGCCCCCTTAGCTCACTTAAGGTAATCTCACTTCTGGGTCTTCTTTCGTTCATATAGTCTTCTTCCAAAAATCTAAAGTGGGTGCTTATTACCACCTTTTGATCTTCAGGACCATAGAACATACACCCTTTTGTTCCCTCGGGGTACCCTATAAACAACCTTAATTCTGATCGGGGATCCAATTTCCCGGCTTCCTTGTCCAACACGTAGGCCGGACACCCCCAAATTCTCATGTGTCTCTCAAATCGGGCTTGCCCGGTCCACAATTCTTTGGGAGTTTTGGGAACCGATTTGGATGGCACCAAGTTCAAAATGTAAGCCGTTGTTTCCAAGGCATGACCCCAGAACGACTTGGGAAGATCCACATAACACATCATTGATCTAACCATTTCTAAAAGAGTTATGTTTCTTCGCTCTGCAACCCCGTTTTGTTGAGGAGTTCCGGTGCGATTAGTCGATGCAATCCCTTCATCTGACAAGTAGTTCAAAACTCATCGCCGAGGTACTTTCGCCTCCACGATCGGATCGTAGAGACTTGATACGTTTTTCCCTATGATTCTCTGCTTGAGCCTTAAATTCTTTGAATTTCTCAAAGGTCTCAGATTTATGCTTCATAAGGAAAATATAACCGTACCTTGAGTAGTCATCAATAAAAGTGACGAAATACTCATAACCTCCTCTTGCTTTGGTTGACATTGGACCACATACGTCTGTGTGAACGATTTCTAACACTTCTTTGGCTCTATTCCCCTTGGCTCCGAATGCCCTCTTGGTCATTTTACCCTCCAAACATGATTCACAGGTTGGAATTGGTTCAACTTGGAGAAACTCTAGTGAACCATCTTTCACCAACCTTTGGATCCTCTTTGGATTAATATGTCCCAATCTTAGATGCCATAGAAGTGTTTCGTTCACGTCTGATGAACGTTTTCTTTTATCGGAAACAGTTGATGTGTTATAGGATGCGTTTCGTGAGTGGTGTGCACAGTTAATTGTATAGAGATTACTTGACAACGTTCCATGACAGATAAATTTATCATAAAGAGAAATGGTAACAACTTTATCAAAACTAACCGAATATCCATCAAGGTAAAGTTTATAAACCAAAATCAAATTCTTTCTAAAATTCGGAACGTAAAGAACATCTCTTTGTTGGGATTATACTGGAAAGTATGCTTTTAATTTGTATAATCAGACTGACTGAATTTTGGACTTATTTACTGAAATAAATTGTTTATCATTGATGCTTTAAATATCATCGAATGTTACATATATTTACTGCATAATTGTTCATTAAATAGTATGTGTTACATTGTAGTTAATTTAGTGATACCGAGATCACAGAAGATTAAATTAACAGTTCCTTGTAACTAAAAGTACACCATTCACGACCTAGATGGAAATGAAAAATCCATCGTGAAAGGTTGTAGTGTAAGGCTCAGATTGGTTTATCTTCACCAAGAGATTACACTAGTGCATGACTAGTGCATTGAAGAGGACCTACAGGAGGACAAATTCTTCATAACTGAACTAGGAAGAATTAGACCTCAGTGGTTAGTTATTTCTTAATCTTCGTCCCTTAAATAGGATTGTGTGTGGTTAGTAACTATTGCTTTTACTTATTACTGGAAGAGAATCAATGAGATTCAATACCCTATATCTTGGGCAATGTTATTGGTCACATGCGATTGCTAAGATTTAATACGGAGAATCGTGTGCAAGTACGCTTGTTCGATTTGCCCCCTTGGGAGGTTCATAAGTTTTATCATACCAAATCTTGAAAGTGGAACTAGTTTCCGGTATGGATAATAATGTTGAATTGTTCCTTTACCAAGGATAAAAGATATTAATTAATGGAAAGCTATTTCAGTGGCTTGAATTAATTAATGGGCTAGATAATCTTAAACACGGGAAATAATAATCGGGAGTCATATTAACTGTAATATGGGTTAAGATGGATAGTGCAATATTAATTATGTAGTGGGATTAATTAATATTTATGGGCTTGAATAATATTGTGGCTCAATATTGATAATTCAAGATCCATTGGAAGGTCCAATCTTAATTCTCCTAAAGGCCCCCCAAGTAGTCGAACATAAAGTCCAATAACTGAAAAAGGTGTTTAAAAATAAAATAAATTTTGTTGCCTATTTTTCCTTGTTTTTTTCGAAAATTATGGATAAAAGGGGAGAAAGATTTTCTTTGATTTTTTTTTATGGAATGAAGATATGTATTCTTGGAATACAAGATTATCTCATTAAATTCAAGAAATCTCCCACTTGGTTATTCATATGAAATTTTCGAATTTTTTGATAATTAAGGGAAAGAAAGATTTTCTTGATTTTCTTGAAAATATATTATGGAAGATATGTATTTCTTGAAATACAAGTATATCTCATAAATTCAAGAAGATCCAAATCTTGGATTCTTTTATCTTGATTTTCGAAAATCTTGCCATAACAAGATGAGGTGGAATTTTTGTGGAATATTTTAATTATGGAGAAAAGAATATAGGAGATATATTCAAGATTTCTTGGAGATCAAGAAAAAAGATTTTTCCATATTATTTTAATCACTAAAATCGTCCAACCCCCTCTATAAATAGGGTATGAATGTTTCATTCCCAAGTGCAATTCCATGTGCTGGAAAAATTAGTAAATCCACAAAGGTGGTGCAACAAATTTTATTTTTCCTTTTGTTAATTGTGCACGAGCTTCCTTCCACCGGATTGTTGAGCAAGGACTAGGGAATACTTGGGAAGGCTTTTTGGTGTGTTTTTATCGACGAGTCCATTGCCATTTCAAGAGGTAAGTTCACATTTTCTAGTAGTAATTCCGCATGCGTAGGATTTACGTGAACTGTTTATATGCATGATTTGTTGTTGAATTATTATTTGAATTAATATGGGTTAATTCATGCTAGTAATAATTATCAAAATTAAATTTGTATTTAAATATTCATCCCGAATAGATCCGGCCAATTAATTCCCCAACAACTGGTATCAGAGCATCAGTTTCGGGCTCTGAATTTTAAATTTTAATTTAATTCACTGTCATTAAATTTGAAATTGGATAGTAGAATTGCTAGATCTTTTTTGCAGGTATCCAATTGTCATGGAATTTAATGTGTTTATTTACGCATGCATATAAATTGTGGGTTTTTAATTCGATTCGTTCAGATTTTTTTTGCCTCGTGAGAAAATCCACGAGTAGATTAGAATTTATTTGATTTGATCAATGTAATAGACAAGTCTAGATCTAGGTTTATTTATTTTTTAAATAAATTGTAACAGGATCGGAAAACGGAGGTGGAAACGAAGAATTAAAAGACGGATCCGAATCCGAATCGGCAAATAAGGCGGCGTCGCGCAAAATGTGCCAAGGAGGCACGCGCCGACGCGACGCCGGGCGGGCCAAGACGGAGTGGGGCGAGGTCGAGGGGGCCGAGCACGCCATGGATCTCGCGGGCGACGCGGGCACGACGGAGGGCGATATCACCGAGGCGCTGCGATCGGCGATGGGGCGGGCGGCGGGCGACGCGGATGGGCGACGCGGGCGACGGGCGGGATACGGCGATGACGCTGAGAGCGGCGCCCGAGGGCGCACTGGCGACGCGACGACGAGACGGCGCGGCGACGAAGGACGACGGGGCGACTCGACACGGCCGGGGGAGTGCTAGGCGGGCACTCCGACCCGCGAGCTGGTCGATGACATGGCTTGACAAGGCATTTTTTTACGGTCAAGTGGGAGCCTTTCGAGAAGAACGATGAAGGCTATGAAGATGATTTCTCAAGATCAAGACATGACAAAAATTAACCATGACAATTGGATAAATGTGCCCAATATGTTTAATTTTGTCTTGATGTTTATGCATTATATTATGCTTATTTAAATTGTGTTTAAATTTGCAATGCATGAGAAAATGTTTTGAAAAATCTCACTTTCGAAAATTACTAAGTATGTTTAAACAATTAATTGACAATTTTATTCCGAATAATAAAATTGAATTAATTATTGACCTCCATGATTTATTTATTTGTGAATTCTTTTGGAGAAATTCCCCCCATGGGACGGTCAAAAGATAGCTTTCACATGAATAAATTCCAAACGGATGATTGTGGATTATTACTAGTGGTGACGATAACCCTCCCCACGAGGCTCGTTCAAAGCGAAATAATAATTATGCATTTAATCATGGTTATTACTTAGGTATAAAATTGATATGCATATACTTCCCCAAAGTCCCTGTCAATTTTATATTGGTCAAGTGGGAGCCAACTATTAATCTGGATATTAAAGGTTTGTAAATCGTTTTGTTTGTAACTTGCTTGAATGTGTTTAAATAATGACCCACCCCACGCGGGCTTATTTAAAACTGCTTTTGAGATGTTAATGATGCATGTTCATATTTTTGGAAATTTTAATATGAAACATGTGATCGAATTTTGTGATATATTTATGCTTATGCATATTATTATTTATTTCGATTCAAAGATGTCGCAACCTTTTAATCCACTCGCTCAATATACTTAAAGACAATTTGCTTACTGGTGAAAACTTTGTTGATTGGAGTCGTAAACTTATTATTGTCCTCACTGCACAAAGCCATAACTGGGTTCTCACTACACCTAAACCAGAAAAGCCAAATGACGAGTCAACTAAATCGGTTAAGAAAGAGTATGCTGACTGGGAGCGTTCCAACGAATTGGCAAAGTGTACCATCTTGGCTTCAATGTCAGATGTGTTGCAACACCAACACCAGAACGTTGAGACCGTTGTAGACATCATGACTAGTCTTAAAGCGATGTTTCAACATCAGAACCGTGTGGCTCATCAGATCACCATGAGGGACTTGCTCTCTATGAAAATGGTGGAGGGAACGCCCTTAAGGGAGCACGTTCTCTAGATGATGGCTCACCTTAACAAACTTGAGGTACTTAGCGCCGAATACAACATCGAGACCCAAATCGATTTCGTGCTCCATTCTCTACCGAAAAGTTTTGAACAATTCAGGTTGAACTATCAGATGAATAATCAGAAGTTCTCGATACCTGATCTATTGTAAGCTTTGGTCTCGGCTATTGGGGCAAAAGAGTCAAGCCTTGGTGGCAAATGGACCTTCTTCTTCTTCTAGGCCAAGGGGTGGTAAGAACAAGAAAAAGGACAAGAGCCACAAGCAAGTGAACTCAAGTGTTGCCAAAGGCAAAGAAAAGGTGAAGGGAGGTGGAGGAGTGAGCAAGCCAGCTAAGGGGAGGTGCTTCAAGTGCGGTGAGAGAGGACATTGGAGGTCAGCCTGTTCCAATCCCAAAAGGAATGGAAAGAAAGGTAATTCTCACGCACTAGTTGTTGAAACTTGCTTAGCGGCGTATGCCTCCCATTTATGGGTGGTGGATACTGGATCCACTGATCATGTATGTTTCACTTTACAGGGGTTCAAGCGGACCCGACAACTTAGTGGGAGTGAGATCCTCATCACACTGGGCGATGCTACAAGAGTGGCAGCTGAAGCAGTGGGAGAAGTGCACCTGTCTTTTGAAGACATAGTTTTAATTTTAAGAGATGTACTTTACGTTTTGAATTTTATAAAGAACTTGATTTCAGTTTCTAAACTTTACCTTGATGGATATTCGGTTACTTTTGATAAAGTTGTTACCATTTCTCTTTATGATAAATTTATCTGTCATGGAACGTTGTCAAGTAATCTCTATACAATTAACTGTGCACACCACTCACGAAACGCATCCTATAACACATCAACTATTTCTGGTAAAAGAAAACATTCATCAGACGTGAACTAAACACTTCTATGGCATCTAAGATTGGGACATATTAATCCAAAGAGGATCCAAAGATTGGTGAAAGACGGTTCACTAGAGTTTCTCCAAGTTGAACCAATTCCAACCTGCGAATCATGTTTGGAGGGTAAAATGACCAAGAGGGCATTCAGAGCCAAGGGGAATAGAGCCAAAGAAGTGTTAGAAATCGTTCACACAGACGTATGTGGTCCAATGTCAACCATGGCAAGAGGAGGTTACGAGTATTTCGTCACTTTTATTGATGACTACTCGAGGTACGGTTATATTTTCCTTATGAAGCATAAATCTGAGACCTTTGAGAAATTCAAAGAATTTAAGGCTCAAGCAGAGAATCATAGGGAAAAACGTATCAAGTCTCTACGATCCGATCGTGGAGGCTAGTACCTCAGCGATGAGTTTTTGAACTACTTGTCAGATGAAGGGATTGCATCCCAGCTGACTGCACCCGGAACCCCTCAACAAAAAGGGGTTGCAGAGCGAAGGAACAGAAATCTTTTGGAAATGGTTAGATCAATGATGAGTTATACGGATCTTCCCACGTATTTCTGGGGTTATGCCTTGGAAACAGCGGCTTACATTCTGAACTTGGTGCCATCCAAATCGGTTCCCAAAACTCCCAAAGAATTGTGGACCGGGCGCAAGCCTAGTTTAGCACATGAGAATTTGGGGGTGTCCGACCTACGTGTTGGACAAGGAAGCCGGGAAATTGGATCCTCGATCAGAATTAAGGTTGTTTATAGGATACCCCGAGGGAACAAAAGGGTGTATGTTCTATGGTCCCAAAGATCAAAAGGTGGTAATAAGCACCCACTTTAGATTTTTGGAGGAAGACTATATGAACGAAAGAAGACCCAGAAGTGAGATTACCTTAAGTGAGTTAAGGGGGCTAACCTCATTGCCAATTGTACAAGATGATATACCAAACGACACACTTTCACAACCGGAGCCTCGTCGTAGTGGGAGGGTTGTGAGATAGCCCGAGAGATTCATGGGGATAGGAGAGTCCTCGGACTTGATTCCCAGACAAGATAAATCAGACCCATGGACATACGATGAGGCAATCCAAGATAAGGATGCGGTTTCTTGGCAAAAGGCAATGAAAGCAGAAATGGGGTCTATGGATCATAACAGAGTGTGGGAGCTAGTCGAACCACTTAATGGGGTCAAACCTATTGGTTGCAAGTGGGTATACAAGAGAAAGATGGGACCGGACCGGAAGGTGGAAACCTTCCAGGCAAGGCTTGTGGCGAAAGGTTATACTCAGAAAGAAGGGATCGACTATGAGGAAAACTTTTCACCTGTAGCAATGCTCAAGTCCATCCGGATTCTCTTGACGATAGCTGCGCATCTCGATTTTGAAATCTGGCAAATGTATGTCAAGACAGCTTTCCTTAACGGAAGTCTTGATGAGGAAATCTATATGCAACAACCCCAAGGCTTCATTGAAAAGGGCCAAGAACACCTAGTTTGTAAGCTCATGAAGTCCATATACGGACTCAAACAGGCATCCAGAGCTTGGAACCAATGTTTTGATCATGTTATAAATTCTTACGGGTTTGATCAAAATGAGTTCAAAAGTTGTGTATATAAAAAGCGTATCGGAATTGCATTGGTATTCTTAGTACTATACGTAGACGACATTCTGCTCATCGGAAACGATGTAAAGGTGTTATCAGACGTAAGGGCATGGCTTTCAAAACAGTTTGATATGAAGGACTTAGGGGAAGCCAGGCTCATCCTTGGGATCAAGATCACTCGAGATCGCAAGAAAAGGATAGTAGGCTTATCGCAAGCTTCATACATAGACACTGTCTTAAAACTATTCAGCATGTAGGATTCCAAGAAAGGCTTCGTACCTTTTAGGCATGGAATCCATCTATCCAAGGAAATGTTCCCTAAGACACGAAAGGAGATAGATGACATGAAAGGCATTCCTTATGCTTCGGCTGTCGGAAGCCTTATTTATGCAATGCTGCGTACGAGATCGGATATCTGCTTTGCCGTTGGCATGGTGGCAAGATATCAAAGTAACCCGGGGAAGGAACATTGGACGACAGTTAAAAACATTCTGAAGTATCTGAAAAGAACTCGAGATAGAATGTTAGTTTATCAGTCAGATAGTCTAATCCCCATCGGCTACACGGACTCGGATTTCCAATCAGACTTAGACTCCAAAATATCTACCTCCGGTAGTGTGTTTTGCATGGGGGGAGGAGCCATGTCGTGGAGAAGCGTTAAGCAGAAATGCATCGCAGATTCTACCATGGAAGCCGAATATGTAGCTGCTTGCGAGGCAGCGAAAGAAGCGGTTTGGCTCAACAACTTCCTAGTGGACTTGGATGTGGTTCCGAATTTGCCCAGCAGAATCACTGTTTATTGTGACAATGCCGGAGCAGTTGCAAATTTAAGGGAACCAAGAGCCCACAAGGCCAGCAAACACATTGAAAGGAAATACCATCTTATACGAGATATCGTTAAAAGAGGAGATATAGAGGTGGCAAAGATCGCGTCAGAAGACAACCTAGCTGATCCATTCACAAAGGGGTCTGCCTCAGAATACATTCAAGAGACATGTGAAAGGAATGGGTGTCAAGACCGTTGTCAATCTGCTTTGAGTATAAGTGGGAGATATTATTAGGTTCGTGTAGGTGGCATTAGTTGTCATGTACTACCACTTGTTGGTCCCGGTGGGAAAACCTATTTTGCGCGTGCGGAAGCAAAACGTTTTATTTCGGTGCATATAAAACAGGGGTGAGGGCAGAGTGATACCAATTTTTCCTTTTAAGCTCATGTGTTGTGTTTTGCTTATAACTAGATGCATATGACAAGTATAAACATAAAGCAGTAAACAACACAGCAATATATAGTGGTTCGGACAACCAGTCCTACATCCACTCTCCCTCTCTAGGGAAATTCCTTCAAACGGGACTTATCACCCTCCACGGGATTGCCTATAGATATTTACCGAGCTCACACTCGAACTGGACTTATAACCCTCTCTCGGGTTCGCCTCGGGACTTATCACCCTCCACGGGATTGCCTACAGATGTTTAACGAGTTCACACTCCAACGGGACTTATCACCCTCACTCGGGATTGCCTAACAACTACCTCACTTCACCACTGGGTTTGGGTTTGGTGTTGTCTCCAACTATGGTGAGATTTTCCCTTACTATGGTTTAGCCTCAATGCTAAGGTTGGGAAAATCTCTCTAAGCTTATGATACATCGTGGGTTGCTTAGGTTGGGTTCTAGAACACTCTTTGAATATATTTGTATATCTACGACTTGTGTTCTAGGGTGGGAATGCTTTTACTATAACGCTCTTTGGCTTTGTAGCATTTTGTGCTTAATCTCCACGCATCCACCACCGATAATGAAGGAAGAACTTGTATTTATAGTGTGGATTTGAATGTTACCGTTGGAGAGAATCACATTCAAATCCATACTATTCTTTGTAAGTTCTCCGCAGCTTTTTTGCAGTTGTTGTCTTCCTCTCGTTGATCCACGTCCACCGGATTCCAACGGCTATATTCCTCGGCTTGATTGCCTCGGAACATTGGGATATCTTGAGCATTCATCTAAAACTTACATTCTTGAGTCTTTAGTAATTCTTGTGCCTTGATTATTTCTCACGAGTCTTCACCTATGTTCTCTCTGAGTCTTCGTTCTTCTTCTCGAGTCTTGAGTTCTCTCGAGTCTTGTGTTCTCTCGAGTCTTCGGTTCTCCGAGGCTTCGGGTTCTCCTCGAGTCTTCGTGTTCTCTGGAGGCTTCAGGTTCTCTCGAGTCTTTAGGTTTCTCTCGAGTCTTGAGTTTCTCTCGAGCCTTGGTTTTCTCCGAGCCTTCAGCTTGAGCCTTCTTCTCGGTGTCTCTTGAGTCTTTAGAAACTAATCTGTTCTATATCTGCCGACTATACATGGTGCAGATAATATCCTGAACACTCTAAAACTGAATCCTGACTCATCTATCAAGATTATCCTCAACATGTCATACTCAGGGGTTTTGGGATCTAATCAAAATCCTTTTTATTAAATTCATTTCCCAACATGTACTACACAAGACATGCTGATGTATACTTAAAAGCAGACTTTGAGTATAAGTGGGAGATTGTTGGGATTATACTGGAAAGTATGTTTTTATTTTGTATAATCGGTCGATCAATTTCTTAACTTACTTTTTATCAAAAAAATTGTTTATCATCATCTGCTTTAAATATCATCGAATGTTACATATATTTACTGCATAAATGTTCATTAAATAGTATGTGTTACATTGTAGTTAATTTAGTGATACCAAGATCACAGAAGATTAAATTAACAGTTCCTTATAACTAAAAGTACACCATTCACGACCTAGATGGAAATGAACAATCCATCGTGAAAGGTTGTAGTGTAAGGCTCAGATTGGTTTGTCTTGACCAAGAGATTACATTAATGCATGACTGATGCATTGAAGAGGACCTACAGGAGGACAAATTCTTCAAAACTGAACTAGGAAGAATTAGACCTCAGTGGTTAGTTATTTCTTAATCTTCGTCCCTTAAATAGGATTGCGTGTGGTTAGTAACTATTGCTTTGACTTATTATGGTAAGAGAATCAATGAGATTCAATACCCTATATCTTGGGCAATATTATTGGTCACATGTGATTGCTAAGATTTAATACGGAGAATCGTGTGCAAGTAATGCACGCTTTTTGTTTGACGGTTCTCGAGGTTCATAAGTTTTGTCATACCAAATCTTGCAAGTGGAACTAGTTTCCCAGATGGATAATAATGTTGAACCGTTCCTTTACCAAGGATAAAAGATATTAATTAATGGAAAGTTATTTCAAATGGCTTGAATTAATTAATGGGCTAGATAATCTTAAACACGGGAAATAATAATGGAGCCATATTAAGCTGTAATATGGGTTAAGATGGATAGTGCAATATTAATTATGTAGTGGGATTAATTAATATTTATGGGCTTGAATAATATTGTGGCTCAATATTGATAATTCAAGGTCCATTGGAAGATCCAATCTTAATTCTCCTAAAGGCCCCCCAAGTAGCCCAACATAAAGTCCAATAACTGAAAAAGATGTTTAAAAATAAAATAAATTTTGTTGCCTATTTTTCCTTGTTTTTTTCGAAAATTGTGGATAAAAGGGGAGAAATATTTTCTTTGAATTTTGTTATGGAATGAAGATATGTATTCTTGGAATACAAGATTATCTCATTAAATTCAAGAAATCTCCCACTTGGTTATTCATATGAAATTTTCGAAATTTTTGATAATTAAGGGAAAGAAAGATTTTCTTGATTTTCTTGAAAAGATATTATGGAAGATATGTATTTCTTGAAATACAAGTATATCTCATAAATTCAAGAAGATCCAAATCTTGGATTCTTTTCTCTTGATTTTCGAAAATCTTGCCATAACAAGATGAGGTGGGATTTTTGTGGAATATTTTAATTATGGAGAAAAGAATATAGGAGATATATTCAAGATTTCTTGGAGATCAACAAAAAGATTTTCCCATATTATTTTAATCACTAAAATCGTCCAACCCCCTCTATAAATAGGGGATGAATGTTTCATTACCAAGTGCAATTCCATGTGCTGGAAAAATTAGTAAATCCACAAAGGTGGTGCAACAAATTTTATTTTTCCTTTTGTTAATTGTTCAAGAGCTTCCTTCCACCGAATTGTTGAGCAAGGACTAGGGAATTCTTGGGAAGTTTTTTTGGTGTGTTTTCATCGACGAGTCCATTGCCATTCCAAGAGGTAAGTTCACGTAAACTCGTAGTAATTCCGCATGCGTAGGATTTACGTGAACTGTTTATATGCATGATTTGTTGTTGAATTATTATTTGAATTAATATGGGTTAGTTCATGCTAGTAATAATTATCAGAATTAAATTTGTATTTAAATATTCATCCCGAATAGATCCGGGCAATTAATTCCCAACACTCTTAAAATTAAAATTTTGTCTTCAAAAGACAGGTGCACTTCTCCCACTGCTTCAGCTGCCACTCTCGTAGCATCGCCCAGTGTGATGAGGATATCACTCCCACTAGGTTGCCGGGTCCGTTTGAACCCCTGTAAAGTGAAACAAACATGATCAGTGGATCCCGTATCCACCACCCATAAATGGGAGACATACGCCGCTAAGCAAGTTTCAACAACTAGTGCGTGAGAATTACCTTTCTTTCCATTCCTTTTGGGATTGGAACAGGCTGACCTCCAATGTCCCTTTTCACCGCACTTGAAGCATTTTCCTTTTGGTACTTTCTTGACACCCATCCAACTAGCTGTCTTTCTCTTACTTTTCTTAGTGATGAGTTTGCTTTGGATCTGAGCACTTTCCTTTTCTTAAGTCTTGCCTTCCATTGGCCTAGATCTTGAGAAAAGACTTTTGGTCACCAATGCTTCGTCTTTCTTTCCTAAATGCTTCTCTATTATCTCCAAGGCTTCTTGTAGAGTGTCCATAGTAAACATGTGATCGCTCATCACAAAACTACAGTAAAACTCATCGAAACACCTTGGAAGAGTTAGGAAAAGAAATTCGATTTGAGCCTCATCACAATACTTAGTACCGAGATAAGCAAGTTTATCAAAATGGCATTTTATTCTGAGAACATGCTCCCTTACGGATGTTCCCTCAGCCATTTTTAGCCTAGCCACGTCGCCGGTTTTAAACTGATTGATCATGCGGTCTTTTGTTAAAAAACATTTCTTCAAGACTTTGTATAATTTCTACAGCAAACTCAACACCTTCATGAATGTGTTTCAAATCATCAAAGAGTGAAGTCAAGATTACACGTTTCATGGGTTCATTGGCCTGCTCCCAAATATTATACAAGAGCCTTTCCGCATCAGATCCATCAGTAGGCATACGGGACTTGGGTACAAGAACCCAATGATGTTCTTGTGCAGGTAGGACAAAACTCATATTCCGTTTCCAAACAACATAGTTATCTCCAGTTAATTGGTGTTCTTTGAGTGTATATAACAGTGGATTAAAAGGTTGCGACATGATGAACTGAAATAAATAATAATATGCATAAGCACAAATATATCACAAAATTCGATCACATGTTTCATATTAAAATCTCAAAAAAAATATGAACATGCATCAGCCAACATCTCAAAACAGTTTAAATAAGTCACGTGGGGTGGGTCATTATTTAAACACATTCAAGCAGGTTACAAACAAGAACAGTTACAAACCTTTAATATCCAGATTAATAGTTGGCTCCCACTTGACCAATATAAAATTGACAGGGACTTCAGGGAAGTATATGCATATCAATTTTATACCTAAGTAATAACCATGATTAAATACAGAATTATTATTTCGCTTTGAACGAGCCTTGTGGGGAGGGTCATCGTCGCCACTAGTAATAATCCACAATCATCCACTTGGAATTTATTCATGTGAAAGCTATCTTTTGACCGTCCCTTGGGGGGAATTTCTCCAAAAATATTCACAAATAAATAAATCATGGATGTCAAAATTAATTCAATTTTATTATCCGGAATAAAATTGTCAATTAATTATTTAAGCATACTTAGTAATTTTTGAAAGTGAGATTTTTCAAAACATTTTCTCATGCATCGCAAATTTAAACACAATTTAAATAAGCATAAAATAATGCATAAACATCAAGACAAAAAATTAAACATATTGGCCACATTTATCCAATTGTCATGGTTAATTTTTGTCATGTCATGATCTTGAGAAATCGTCGTCATATCCTTCATCGTTCATCTCGAAAGCTCCCACTTGACCGTCTTAAAAAAATGCCTTGTCAAGCCACGTCATCGACCAGCTCGTGGGTCGGATTACCCTTTGCCTCCCAAGAGCCGTGTCGAGTGGCGTCTTACGTCTTGGCGTCTTGTGCCGCGCCGCGACCTTAGCGTCGCCGCCCGTAGCGCCCTCGCGCGTCTCGGCGGCGTCGCCGCCAGCCCCGTATATAGCGGTCGCCCACAGCGCCAGCGTCGTCGCTCGGCCCCTCCAGCCTCGCCCACGCCGTCTGCCTGCCGCCCGACATCCGCGATCCATACAGCGTGCCTCCTTAACGCGTTTAAGCCTTACGCCCTTTACTACGCTTCGGATTACGGATCCCATCTTTTAATTATTAAGCCTCCGCCTCCGTTTACGATCCGGTTATAATTTATTTACAAAAATAAATAAACCTAGATCTAGACTAGTCTATTACATTGATCAAATCAAACAAATTCTAATCTACTCGTGGATTTTCTCATGAGGCAAAACAAATTCGAACGAATCTAATTAAAAAATCACAATTTATATGCATGCATAAATAAACACATTAAATTCCATGACAATTGGATACCTGCAAAAAAAGATCTAGCAATTCTACTATCCAATTTCAAATTTAATGAAAATGAATTAAATTACAATTTAAAATTCAGAGCCCGAAACCGAGGCTCTGATATCAGTTGTTGGGGAATTAATTGCCTGGATCTATTCGGGATGAATATTTAAATACAAATTTAATTCTAACAATTATTACTAGCATGAATTAATCATATATTAATTCAAATAATAATTCAACAACAAATCATGCATATAAACAGTTTACATAAAACCTACGCATGCGGAATTACTACGGGTTTACGTGAACTAACCTCTTGGAGTGGCAATGGTCTCGTCGATGAAAACACACCAAAAAGCCTTCCCAAGTATTCCCTAGTTCTTGCTCGTCAATCCGGTGGAAGGAAACTCGCGAACAATTAACAAAAGGGAAAATAAAATTTATTGCACCACCTTTGTGGATTTACTCAATTTTTCCAGCACATAGAATTGTACTTGGGAATGAAACATTCATCCCCTATTTATAGAGGGGTGTTGGACGATTTTTTGGCATGGAATAGGGGGAAGAAAAAAAATTTCTTGATCTCCAAGAAATCTTGAATATATCTCCTATATTTTTTTCTCCATAAATAAAATATTCCATAAAAATCCCAACTCCTCTTGTTATGGGAATTTTCGAAAAAATAAGGATCAAGATTCCAAGATTTGGATCTTCTTTAATTTATGAGATATTCTTGTATTCTAAGAATACATATCTTCCATAATATCTTTTCAAGAAAATCAAGAAAATCTTTATTTTCCTTCTTTTTCTTTATTTTCGAAAATTCTAATATAAATAACCAAGTGGGAGATTTCTTGAATTTAATGAGATAATCTTGTATTCCAAGAATACATATCTTCATTCCATAACAAATTCAAATAAAATATTTCTCCCCTTTTATTCATATTTTTCGAAAAAATGAGGAAAAATTGCAACAAAAATTTATTTTATTTTTAAACACCTTTTTCAGTTATTGGACTTTATGTTGGGCTACTTGAGGGGCCTTTAGGAGAATTAAGATTGGACCTTCCAATGGATCTTGAATTATCAATATTGAGCCACAATATTATTTAAGCCCATAAATATTAATTAATTCCACTACATAATTAATATTGCACTATCCATCTTAACCCATATTACAGTTAATATGGCTCCCGGTTATTATTTCTTGTGTTTAAGATTATCTAGCCCATTAATTAATTCAAGCCACTAAATTAGCTTTCCATTAATTAATATCTTTTATCCTTGGTAAAGGAACGGTTCAACATTATTATCCATACCGAAAACTAGTTCCACTTGCAAGATTTGGTATGATAAAACTTATGAACCTCCCAAGGGGGCAAATCGAACAAGCGTACTTGCACACGATTCTCTGTATTAAATCTTAGCAATCGCATGTGACCAATAATATTGCCCAAGATATAAAGTATTGAATCTCCTTGATTCTCTACCCGTAATAAGTCAAAGCAATAGTTACTAATCACACACAATCCTATTTAAGGGACGAAGATTAAGAAATAACTAACCACTGAGGTCTAATTCTTCCTAGTTCAGTTCTGAAGAATTTGTCCTCCTGTAGGTCCTCTTCAGTGCATCAGTCATGCACTAGTGTAATCTCTTTGTCAAGACAAACCAATCTGAGCCTTACACTTCAACCTTTCACGATGGATTGTTCATTTCCATCTAGGTTGTGAATGGTGTACTTTTAGTTACAAGAGACTGTTAATTTAATCTTCTGTGATCTGGTATCACTAAATTAACTACAATGTAACACGTATTATTTATTGAACAGTTATGCAGTAAATATATGTAACATTCGATGATATTTAAAGCATCAGTGATAAACAATTTATTCCAGTAAATAAGTCCGAAATTCAGTCTGATTATACAAAGTAAAAGCATACTTTCCAGTATAATCCCAACAAGGCTATCTGGTCAGTGGCATTCTGGTTCTCAGTGAACATGTCTTTAGATGACTTGTCTTCTGAGGACATCAGATCAGTACACCAGTTTTACTGTTCTGCTCTTCTGATTCTGGTCTTCTAATTTGGTCGGCTGATCTTGTATGCAGATTTCTGGTTTTCTGATATTTGTTTTCTGATTTCAGTTTTCTGATTTCTTCTGGCCTGATCTGATCAGCATAACATCAGGTCAGCATATCAGCTTATCAGATCATCTGCATCATATTAGCTCATCAGTTTAGCACATCAGGTCAGTTGCATCAGGTCATCGCATCTAATCTCGATCCGCGTCGATCTCGTCGATCTCATCTCTCATCTTCGACAAAGAACCTCTTCTTCCGATATGTTAAATGCGCTTACGGTTATCTGATATGTTCATCTGATCAGGTATGCATATTTTCTGATCAGGTCTTCTGGTCATCTGATCAGGTGACTCTCCTTCTTCTAATTAGTTGTCTTAACTTTTCTTCTTATTCTAATTTTGCATAACTCATCAGTTAACTCGGAACTCATCTTACTCATCTGATCTCGATCAGCCTCGTCTGCAGCCTCATCTAATCTCGATCATCTTCGTCTGATTTCATGAGTTCCCCCTCAACTTGTTCTCTCGTTCCCCCTCAACTTGTTATCTGTAGATTAGCTTAAATAACACAAGTTGATAATGTTTTGGCATAATTCATCAAAACTCAAATATCCCAACAATACCAATCATAAGAATGATCATTCCAATTTCATTCCATTCAAACCTTCATTTCATTCATGAATTCATTCCATTTAATTGTAATTTCATTCAGTCATACCAATCATGCCCTAAAATGAACCAAGTCTATACATGAACTATATTACTGTTATATGTAAAAATTATTTCTGTTATACATAAAAATTCTACTTATTTAAAAATATAAAGTATTTTTTAACAGTGATAATTTTTATACACAACAATCAAAATTTTTATGCATATAACATTGAACTCTGGTTCACGGAGTATATAACAGTGACACTAAAAAAACCGAGTTCACGATGAACTCGATTGAGTTCACACAAATTTTTGTTATTTTTTTTTATATAAAAGACTTTCATAAACTATATTAGTTCAAAGGGGAAGTAGTTGAAATTTGTGGATCCTACATAGGTTGAATCGGGTCAAAACAATTTTTTTCTAAAAATCGCTCTCAATCTGTGTTATTATAAAAATAAGTATGTATTACCGTAAGAGCAAGTATGTGTTACTACGTGATTTTGGGAAAAAATATTCTTACTAATTCAATGATGTAATCTGTAATTTGGGCATTTACTTAAGGATAGTGGGTCACAGGTCAGAAAGAGAAGTAGATAAAAAAGAGGGGGAAGCAGATGAAATAAAAAGAGTGTCATTTTGTTTATATAGTAACACACTATTTGCTTTCTGTATATATAGTAAAACAATTTTCAATATCCTACATATGTTACTATAGAGACATACATATATATGTACTAAAAGATAACTAGATAAGTATATATTACTTGTCTCTACAGTCAGGGACGGATTCCGATTTTTTTATAGTGGAGGCATAGAAATATATAAATATAAAGTGCATTAATAATTAAGTTCTTCTTATATAACAACTCAAGTCTATTACAACTGAAATCTAAGATTTTTTGTAGACTAAAATATTTACATAATGACATTATTATTAAAACTATCAAAAACTAATACTCCTTCCATTCCTAATTAATCATCCCATTTTATTTATGACAATTTTTTATTTATTTTTTGTCATTACCCAACATCGATGCAAATACCTTATTTTTTCTAATATTACCCCTAAATAAATAATTAGTTATGACTTTAAAGCACTATTCATTTTATAAATAATGAGATATATAAGGATGTAAAAGTATTTTGATATTTTAATTGACGCGAAACTTATTTTGTGTAAATGAATAAAATGAGATAGAAAAATAATGAATTCAGAGAAGACTTTGACTTCGGGGTTGTATTGGTTGTGGAGTTTGTAGGATTTTTTTAGATTTTCAAAGTTTGGGGGTATTCAATCTGGATTTTTAAAAGTCTTTAAAAATTCTGAGGTATTCAATACGGATTTTAAAAAGTCTTAAAAAATCTTTAGGTATGCAACAATCTATGGATTTTAATACTCTATGGATGTTCTTTGATTCTCTTCTAAAAATATAAATAGATTTCACTCTCCAAAATCTCTTCTAACAACCAAAGATTTCTACGTATTCTCTCAGAGACCTCTTAAGACGAAAGGTCAGAAGAAAAAAACATTCGTTGTTCTCCTGCCATCGCCGCCATTCTCATGCCACCAGACGACACAACGCTCACCCCCGTGCCCTGCACCGCTGAACTACGCAGGGTGCCTCACACCGCTCGCCGAAGCGGCACCGCTGGCCGCCGCTCGTCACTCGCCGCCCGCCACTCGTCCTCCCTCCGCCCTCGCAGCCCACCGTTGGTATGCAGTTTTTTATTTTTTTCAATATTCATTGGCAGAGTGCTAATTCTGGTTTTTATTTCTTGGAACTAATGTATTTTTAGTATTTTTTCTAAACAATTTGGATAACTTTTTTTATATACAAGTGTGTTCAATATACATTTGCATGAATGGTTCTAGCACCGGAGTCTATGGAAATCGATGTAAATCAATAAAAAAAGTGTATTCCACAATCCTGTCTGTCTATGAAAATCCGTGTAAATCAATTAAAAAAATTAGCCAAATTTTGCATGAAGTCTATGAATTTTCTAAATTCACAGACTTTTTAAAATCCAAAAAAATCCAATAGAATCTCAATTGAATACACTCCCGAATGTCTAATTTTGTGTGAACTCATGCAACTACTATAAATTTGATAAGATAAAACGAGATTATATTAATTTACTTTCATCATTTATTTGTTTGACTATCAAAATAAAAGGAAGTTAAAATAGGAAGTAATATCACACTAAGGGCATGATTGGTATGACTGAATTGAATGAATTAATGAATGAAATGAAGGTTTAATTGGAATGATATAGGAATGATCATTCTTATGATTGGTATGACCTAAAAATGAAATATAAGTATTGGTGAATCTGTTTTAAAATTATTATTATTAATTATTAATTATACTTTAATATTAATATTATTATTTTTAATATATTATTATTTTTAACTTTTTAATATATATTTTTTAAAATAATATTTTTTATAATTACAAAAATAATGTTATTATATTTTTATTTTATTTTTATTAAAATATTATTAAGAATTCGCTTTAATTTATATTTTTCGGGATATAGTATTATTATTAAAAAATTTATATTATTTATATATTTTAATATTATTATATTTATTATTATTATTATTATTGGAGTTGGTTATTATTTTTATTTTTATTAAATAAATTTTTTAATAAAATAATATTATTATTAAATTATTGTTGTTGTTGGGTAGAAGGTAATATTATAAAATGAATGATAATGTTTTTTGTGGAAAAAAAATCCATTCCTCAAAATATGGAATACATAAACCATTTGATATGTAAGGAATCACAATTCCTTTATTTTTTGGAATGACAATTCTTAATGAAATTATGATTCATTCCAAAAATACATATCAATCAATGTATTTAGAATAGATTAAGGAATGCTCATTATCTATTCCAACATACCAATCACACTCTAATAAATTGAATATTGTCTAATAAATAAAAAGACAAGATTGCGATAATATGCCCGGACAAAATGCTGTCTTTTGTTCCTTTCTAAACAATGAAAATCTACTGTCGTTATTTTAAAAACGTAAGCCAAATATTCGTTATTACTCCTCCAATCCAATGTGTTCATCTTTTAAGAATACACACATTAAAAAGTTATTAAATTACAACAAATATATGTATAATGTGATTTTTTTTTTTAATTATTTATTTACATGATCATTAATGCATACTATCAAAAAAATAAGGTGAATGACAAAATTAAAATATAATATTTAATTCTCCTAAATTAGTGTAAATTGAGTCAAATTTTTTTTTCTAAAAAGACAAATAGAATGGATTAGAAGAAGTATTTTTTATTTTTGAAAGTATAAGGCCAGAAATGTGAAAACAATGGGGGCAAAAGTGGGAGTTTCAGAAAACTGAGGGACGTTTACCGTAATTATTACTTATTCCCCCTTGTATTGTCAGATTGACAGCTTCAAAACATTTTGAAATTGAGTTGAACACGCAGATAGAGGTTCTTCAGAGAAATTTAATTGCGAAAAAAGCTGCGGCTTGCCTAATTTTCGAATGATCTTATCGGTAAGATTCTTCATCTCGTCTTCTCAGCGATTGTAATTATAGTCGATGATAAATTCTAGTATTGAGTAAACGAAATGTTGTTGCAGTTGATTTATTTTCTTGTGGTGCATCGATGAATCCTATGTTTGATTTTGGGGGTTTTTTTCACAGTTTCTGCTCATTTATGTGAACTCAAATTCTCAAATCGGTCTTTCAATTCTGCTGCTTAAGTTCTAGTAAAATAATTTCATGTTTAGAACATTTCAAAATCAATGGATTGGAACATTTCTGACTTTGGGTGGCTTTTTGTACTGGATTTTTGTATATGGATTTGAAATTGTGGGAATATCTGTGTTAATTATGTAGTTTGCAAGGAGATAATGTTGTCAAGAGCAGATAGCAGAAAGAAGGCCGTCGGGGTTTCAGGAAATGGGAAGCTTTTAAGAGATATTGAAACCCTAGCTAAAGGCCTTTATCCTGAAAAAATGCTTCCAAGGCTTGCGAGTTCTACAGCGTGTAGTCGAGCCAAGTCTATTGGAAAATCCCCTGTGAAGTCAGATGATGCTAAGAGTTATGGTAAAGATTCACTCGAAAAGGATAAGAAGTCATCAATTTGGAGTTGGAAGGGTTTAAAGGCTTTGACCAATGTTCGTAACCATAGGTTCAGTTGTTGTTTCTCACTGCAAGTCCATTCCATTAATGGCTTGCCACCTTTGTTGGATGGTGTTTGTCTTATTGTGCACTGGAATAGGCGGGATGGTGAGCAGATGACCAGCCCGATTAGGGTTTGTAGAGGTGTAGCTGAATTTGAGGAACAGTTGACTCATTCTTGTTCTGTATATGGCAGTAGAGGTGGTCCCCACCATTCGGCAAAGTATGAGCCCAAGCATTCATTGTTATATGTTTCTGTTTATGATGCCCCTGAGCTCGATTTGGGGAAGCATCGAATCGATTTGACTAGATTGCTTCCTGTAACATTGGAGGATCTGGATGAGGAGAAAAGCTCGGGGAAGTGGACAACTAGTTTTAGATTATCAGGAAAAGCAAGAGGTGCAACTTTGAATGTCAGTTTTGGATATGCTGTTGAGAATAGTAACTCTGAAATGCAAAAACTCATGGGGCCGTCTGATCAAATGAATGAGAGGAACATTTATCGAGCGGGAAGTCTTCCTGTAAGGCTGTCGGGTTCGAATCAGTCTGCAGAAGATGTAAAGGATCTTCATGAAGTCATGCCAATGCTTAGGTCAGAATTGTTGCGTGACTCGGTGAATATACTCTTTCAGAAATTGGATGAAGAAGAGTTGTCTAATACTAAAATTGAAAATAAAATGGAGGCTGATCCTTCTTCTTCACCATTCAACCCTCATAAATTGGGTCCTGCTGCTGTTGAAATGAACTGTGGAACTGAATGTGATATCTCTGAGTTTTCTGTCATAGAAAAAATGGAAGAGTTGATTGAAGAGCATGTGGAACCAGAAGATGAGATACCGAAGATCACTCAAGCATCTCGAGATGGTCTTGATTCAGCTTCCCTTCTTCATCCCTCAGCTGTTGATGATTTTCCTCAAAATGATGAGCAATCGATGTATACCTGCAAAGATTTAGAGAAAGAAACTGAGATGTTCTCCAAGGAATCCCCAGTGCAAGAACTGGAATTCCTACTAGATTGTACCACAGAAATCTCAAATTCTCAAATCAATGAGACTGATGCTTTAACCTTAGAGAATTACTTAGAGATTAATTCTGATAACAGAGATCGTAGGAAGGGGAAATCACTCGATTTGGATGATGATGCTGACTCGGTGGCCAGTGATTTCTTGAATATGCTGGGTATAGAAGACAGTCCATTAAGCTTCAGTTCTGAAAGTGAGCCCGAGTCTCCTAGAGAGCGCCTACTCAGGCAATTTGAGAAGGACGCTCTTGCCAACGGAGGTCTACTCAACTTCGATATCAAGATTGATCCATCAACATTTGAAGATTTTGAGGAGATTTCCCAGATAGAGACTGATGCATTCAACGCTAAAACAAGGGCCTCAAGGATGGAAGATCTGGAAACCGAAGCTTTGATGCATGAGTGGGGCCTAAATGAGAAGGCATTTGAACATTCTCCACGTGGTGGTTTTGTTGGTTTTGGAAGTCCAATTGACATGCCTCCTGAGGAACCTCAGGGGTTGCCTCCCCTTGCAGAAGGTGTGGGTCCGTTTGTGCAGACTAAAGATGGAGGATTTCTCCGCTCCATGAACCCCCAACTTTTCAAGAATTCCAAGAATGGTGGGAGCTTGATTATGCAGGTATCCAATCCTGTTGTGGTTCCTGCAGAAATGGGCTCTGGAGTAATGGGCATACTTCAGGGGCTGGCATCTGTTGGAATCGAGAAGCTTTCAATGCAGGCTAAAAAGTTGATGCCCTTGGAAGATATTACTGGGAAGACAGTGCAACAAATAGCATGGGAAGGTTTACCAAGTCTCGACCAACCTGAGAGGTTAGTAGTTATTAACTTATTAATAGTGCATTGCCTGGAGATATCATTATTAGGAGTGTGCATATATCAGAATCAGATAAATATGAACACATCAAACCGAATTTATCAATTGCATTCGGTTATTTTTATTTTGCTTTGAATTCAGTTATTGATTTCAATTTCAAATGAATTTTGAATTTCGGTTCTATTTTGTTTTTCACAATATGAAAACTGGAAAAAAAAAATCCTTGAACCGACCCAATTTTACATAAATAAGAAAAAAAACCTGATTCTATTTTTTTTTAATTAAAATAATGATGAGTGTTATAATGCGAAATCAAATGTAGCTTCACTTGAACCTTCTACCATATATATAATCAATTATATTATGATTTTTTTTTTATCCTTCTATCCGAATAGGAATGTGTTTTAATTTACTGAGTTATCAAAAAAGAAATGTGTTTTAATTTTTTTAGAAATGATATAAAAATATTAAATTTTAAAAATAATTATAATTTGATTATTCGAATAACCGACTATTTCGGTTCGGTTATAGTACTGTTTTTATTTTCTAAAATTTCAGTTTGTTGGTATTTATATACGGTTTTAGTTCGATAATCAAAACCTGTTGCACGCCTCTTGTGACTAATTATGTATTCGTGTCTCCATGAAAAGAGTGTTATCATGACTTTGACAAAGTCTAGTATGAAAATTTTCATACATGAAAAAACTTTAATTTACAACCAAATTCTGTAATTGGTGAATGTAAAACAAAAATTGAGTGGTTCATGGTTCAATCGGCCCAAGTGATTCATGGTTCAATCGGCCCAAGTGATTCATGGTTCACCCAGCCCGAATAGGTCATAATTTAGGGTTCATTATTTAGTGTTTAGGGTGTAGATGGTTGATTTAGGGCAATTTTATAGATTTTCATACATGAAAATTTTCACACTAGACCTACTCCATGACTTTTGTTTTAAGACTATTATGCCCTTATTTATTACTACTTGATAATATAATCCACTAATTACAAGAAATGGTTAGTACTCCCTCTGTCCAACTATATTTGTCCCACTTTCCTTTTATGGACGTCCCACTATATTTGTCTCAGTCCATAAAAGGAAAAAGTAATACTCCACTAACTGTTAGTATTTTAATATTATTCCCATCACTTTTCATCCCAACTACCCCAAAATACTTTCACTTTTCATCTATTAAATACTATAAAAGTCCACTATCTATTATTTTAATATTATTCCTTAAACAATTCAACAAAAAGAAGTGGGACAAATATACCGGGACGGAGGGAGTATTTATTAAGGGCATTGTTGGAAAAAGGGGTAAATTTTAATTGATATTAGCAAAGTGACAAATGATTAGGATCAGACATATAATTAGGAACGGAGGTAGTATTAACTTATTATATGAGAATTGCCTCCATGAAAAGATAGTTATTGGTATCATGACATTCGTGTTCCTGTTTCAGGCAAGGTTTGTCGCATCAGGAATCTGAAACAATGCAGAATACACATAATGAGCAGAAGAGTGCTAAACCTCCAAGGTCAAGTAATTCTGGTTCAAGTTCCCCTAAAAGTGATACCGAATATGTGTCTTTAGAAGATCTTGCACCTCTGGCCATGGACAAAATTGAGGCTCTTTCAATCGAGGGCTTGAGAATACAATCCGGTATGTCACATGATGATGCACCTTCAAATATTAGCGTTCAATCCATGGGTGAATTTTCAGCTCTAAAGGGGAAGACAGGCGATGCTGGTGGGCCCATAGGTCTTGATGGAACCTGTGGGTTGCAGCTGATGGATGTGAAAGATAATGGTGAAGATATTGATGGACTGATGGGTTTATCTCTAACACTTGATGAGTGGATGAAACTGGATTCTGGTGATATTGATGATGACGATCTTGTGAGCGAGCACACTTCCAAAATACTGGCGGCCCATCATGCTACTTCATTAGAACAATTTCGAGGAAGAACGAAGGGGGAAAAGAGACGAGGAAGGAGTAGGAAGTATGGTTTGTTAGGTAACAATTTCACTGTTGCTTTGATGGTGCAGCTGCGGGACCCTTTGCGTGATTATGAGCCAGTCGGTACGCCAGTGCTTGCTCTCATTCAAGTGGAGAGAGTGTTTGTTCCACCTAAGCCTAGATTCTACAGTACAGTCCGTACAGTGGGGAACTGTAGAGAAGATGACGAAAATGAAGTGGCCAAGAGTGTTGAAAAGGAGAATACTGTTGAGAAGGTTAAAGAAGACAAGATTCATGAAGAAGAATTGGTTCCCCAATTCAAAATAGCTGAGGTGCAACTTGCTGGTTTGAAGGCAGAAGAGGGTAAGAAGAAGTTATGGGGTTCGGCGAATCAGCAACAGTCAGGGTCCCGTTGGTTGCTCGCCAATGGAATGGGAAAGAAGAATAAGCAACCAATTACGAAGTCTAAAGCCGTCTCCAAATCTTCTAAATTGTGGAGCATCTCTTCTTGAGGGGCCGAATGCACATATTAGGAAATCCAAATGTCATTTTCCCTAATGAAATTATCAGGATCATGGTAGATGAGGTTTAAGTTTCTTTCTGAAAATGTTATTAGCTTGATTTTATTGTACATGCCCTTTTGATATTAGTACATGATCTCTTGAATCACTTAAGTTTGATGAGCAAAGTGATGTGAAGTAGTCATGTTTTGGCAATTTCGTAATTGCAATATGTGGATTTGTGGAAGCAACGAACAGTTCTGTTGTTTTGAAGTTGTCATTATTTGTAACTTAATGACTTTTTGAGATCATTAAATTTGCAATTTCCCTTGGTCCTTTATCAGAAGATTCAGAACATAGTTTGAGGCACACTTGCATGAAATAATTTCATGATAAGACGGAGTATAAGTTGAATATTGACACTTTAATACTTTGGGAGGAGTGTGTGTAATTTGTGTTAAGTTGTACTCCGTCTTATGCATGAGACCGTCTCATATTAGTTTTTGTCACATAGTTTTGCGGGTATACTTATCATAAATGGCGCCACCAATTCTTTACCGTGCCTAAAATAAACCTCCAAATTTACTGTTTGCACTCGATTACTAATTATTTGCCGTGCCTAAAATAAACCTCCAAATATAATTCTCGTCTCTGAACTTATCAATTTTGGAGGTATTTTTATTAGGCCAAATAATCAAATTTAGTACATACTTTTGATTTTTCATTAATTTTAGCATATACTTTTTTCTCTCTCCAAATTTAGCACATAATTTCACTTAATACTTAAAAACGTCCCAGGTCACCATTTTCGACGAGGTTCGTTTGATGTGGTCGTCGGAGTTAACTTGTCTTGCTGATATGTAAATATTAAAAAAAATATATATATCACCACTTCAAATTAGAAAATAGTGACCCGAGTTGTTTTTATAATTCGCGTTTTTTAATCTCAGGTAGTGATATTTTTTATTTTTTTTATTTTAATAGTTACACGTCAACAAGACGGGTGAATTCCGACGACCATATCAGACATTACTTGTTGAAAATGGTGACTCGGAATGTTTTTAAATATTAAATGAAAGTATGTGTTAAATTTGAAGAGAGAAAAAATATGTACTAAAATTGATGAAAAATCAAAAGTATTGACTAGATTTAATCATTTGGCCTTTTTATTATGACAGGATGAAGAATGCCATATAAAAACTTTGAACCTTTCTTATAACTGCTCTATTTTATATTTTCAATCATGCACACGGGTTAATTTGAGCTCTTTTGTAAGTTCTTCTGTATTCACAAAATAACTAGGAATGAATTAACCCCTTTTGAAGATGATTATGTGAATGAAGTGGCCAGCTGATTATGTGAATGAAGTGGCCAGCTTGTTTTGAATTACGTGCTTTTCCTTTGTGGATGTATAGTGTGCAATGCTTAATGCTAGTTTTTTTGGGATATTGTTAGATGGTTTTGCTTAATTTATTCCGATAGACGGTTATTATGTTTCTACGAGCTTTGTTAGAGGTAACAGAAAAAATAGAGGATTAAGTAAAAGTTAGATTTATTTTCTGTTAGTTGGAACTAAGTTTTAGGACTTCAATAAAATCCGTGATTGTGATTCCTATTTGCTAGTTCAAATTTGACTAATAATAGGATACTCAGTTAGTATTTATAGAGTGCATTATTATGTCTTAGTTTCTAAAATTCTATCACAAGCTTTTTTGTGACAACATGGATGCCGAATAAGAACCTTTTTTTCATAAATTTTTTTAGACAAATTAGGTTACTCTTTCTTTCATTGAAATCATTCTAATGTATGTGAAAGGAGGAGAGTGTGATGGTGAACATTACGATGAAATGACAATTCACGTCATTGTATTTTTACTGAGTGAAGAATTTAAGACGACGTTTGATTTCTACTATGTCAAACTAAGAGTGCAGTTCATGGAGAAACATTTTACTACGTTTCATCATTTAATCAACAGGCCACGTGTTTTCTAGCAATCTGGACAATAAGTACTTCAACTGGTATATAAAAAAAAACTAATAAAGGTAACATTTATATATTTAGTAGTTTAACATTCATAAAAAGTTGGTTTTTTTTTTATTTAAATCATTAAATGTCACATGCTCTTTTTCATGCTATTTTCTTAAGATGGGTCCTTTAATGGAGACGTATATGTACGAAGATGAACCATTGTACGAGAAATTGAAAGTTATATTTAAAAAATCAAAACAGGTGAAAGTGCGTGCTACAGAAAAGAATCGGTGATTTATATTTCAAGTGATGATAGTGAGTGCGAGGTTGTATCACTCATGTGTCCACATGACGGTGGTCTTGAGGTGAAGAAACCGTTTTGTCTACACGATAGTGATACTGATGATGATGATGAGAATGAAAAAGCTACCTCCTCACGACACTCTCCTCGAACACCAACAAAAATGAAAAAATGAAAAACAGTTTTTCAACCCAGTTCAAAAAAAGTGTAGGAGCTCTTCAGATTCTTATTGTCAGCTGGTTGCTGTAAATTATTTAAAAAGCAATTCTTTTCGTTGGATTTTTCTTTTCGTACAATATTGGCTTAAGATTCTCTTTAAACGAGTCTATTTTTTACCCGTTTAAGTTTCCTATTTTAATGTTTTAGAATAATTTGTTCATTTCAATATTTGATATGCATTAGACAATTATGAAAGATATTGTGAAACAACATTCTTTGCATAATACTATAATTTAAGGCGTTTCTGAAAATCATTTAAAAAAACTATCTCAAGTTGTCCCCAAATGAATAAACTAATGACTCATCAACCTTTTCCCTACCTACTGTATGCGAAAATCAATGTGAAGTTGTGAACTATTTGCGCCTCATTCACAACAATTGCATCTAAAATAAGAAAACCTGTCCAAAATGTTATTCATTTACTATATGATTTTTCTCATTAAATTTGACAAAACAAACTCAAATTCGTATTTATTTTGTCATGAAATTGACTAAAAAATAAATTATAATCAGATCATCATTCCTCTCAACTTTTTTAAAATGACAAATTTTGACTCAATAATATTAAATAAGTATCATATATCTGATGACAACGAATTAATCATGAATTTTAAACAATAAGTAAAATAAAACTACATAAAGAAGTCTGAAAGTCGAACTCTTGAGGGTATGTCTGTTTCGGGATTTAGGTGTGCGGGGGAAGTCATGACTTCGAAATCCTATAGATTTAAAAATCATGATGAATAGTAAAAATATGTGTTTGTTTTGAGATTTTGGTAGGGTCAAATTTTTGCTTTATATCAATCAATATGAAATAATGATTAATGTGTTATTATTATATTGTATTGAGTGAGAGAAAAGTAGGAGAGAAAATAAGTGGATGGAAGAAAAGTGGTGATATCAGTGTTTTTAAAAATCGGTTGAACCGCCCGGTTGAACCGGTCTAACCGTGAACCGCTCATGTCGCCGGTCCAATTACTCCTTAAAAACGGTTAATTCGATTTTATTATTTTTATTATTTATTAAATCACTTTTTTTATTTTTTTATTATTTTTTTCTAAACCTCTCTATATAATGTTATTGTTTTTATCTCAATATCATTTTCTCTCAAATAAATTCATTCACAAGTCATTAATTTCATTTAATCTTTTTATCGTCGTCACATATTGTGTGGAATTAATCCACAACGTCATCATCTATGGTCTCCAAACTCTATTGTATTTATTTTAATATAAGATTTATAAGTTATAAATTAGTATAATTTTAATATTTTATGAATAAATATTATTTTTTAATGTAACATACAAAATATAAAAGAAATATGCATAAATCAATTTAACGGTTGAACCGTCGGTTCAACCGGTCCAACCGGTTGGACCGGCAATCGATGCCTAGACCGATTTGATCACCGGTTCGGTTATGAAAACACTGGGTGATATGATTGTATTGAATTTTGTGAAAATAATATAGGTATATTTTATATGAGTGAATTTAAAAGCTAGATGTGGAAATCCCCAACAAGTATGTAACTTGGATCGCAAAATTCTAAGTCCATCCAGGTGAGTCCCAAAACAAACATACCCTGATAGATTTTCGAGCAGTCTGTCACACTTTAGTAATTAATCGTAACTTTTTAGAGAAAATTACTTTCTAGTACAAAATTCTCCTATACATAACTCTTAAGTGCAAGTTACTTTTAATATTAGGTACAAGTCCAATAGTAACTTTCCTATTATACCCTCCTCATTCAAAACAAAACCTAAAACCCTAGCAAACCTTCTCCCTCCCTCCCCCCCCCCCCTCCCTCAAAAAAACTTCCTTCAAACCCCCCCCCCCCCTCCCCCTCCAAACACTCCTGCTACAAATATATACCAGCCTCCGCCGCCCCACCGACACACCCCACCGCAGACGGCGGTGGTGGTTTGCAACCCCAAATGAAGTCTTGTGCGACGGAGTCGAAAACAGTGCTGACGCCGCCGCCGATGAAGCCGCGCATCTCCGGAAACAACGACTTCTACTTCGGGAAACAACGACTTCTCCCAAAAAACCAGGCCGCACCCACCGCCGCGATCCCCCTCCCCTACCTCACCCCACCGCGGTGCGTCCTCTCCCAACGAAGACGAAGATCTGCGCAGCTGCGGCCACTCCACCTCCAGCGAAGCAGAGAAGACAAAGATTTGAGCCGCGGCGGCCGGGTCCGTTTTGAATGTTGGTGAGAATAATGAATAATTGATTTTTGGATGGTGTTTCTTCTTGAATAATTGCTTTTTGGATGGAGTTTCTTCTTGAAAATAATGTTGGTCAGATCTTCTTGAATAATTGCTTTTCGGTGAGAATAATGAATAATTGCTTTTTGGATGTTTTTGGTTATTTATATGTTTTTTTATGGAGAAAGGGGCAGGAAAAGATGGATTCGAGTTTTAAAATCATGAAGGAAATGAGGATGGATCTGGAGTTCTAGGTTTTTTTTTTCTTTTATGAACATGTTCATGTTTTTACATGAACATGTGCATGTTGATTGATGAACATATGAATGTTTATTATGTATATGTTCATGTCGAACATGTCGAAATATGCAATTTTGATTTTTTTAGAAGATAATGTAAATTGTTTGAATTTTAGGTATGTAATTTCTATAATATTTCAAGCCGTAATAATGAAGGCATCCTTCTTCTAATATGATGAACTCCTTTGATTAAATGAAGTTTTAAAAAATGGGGAAGAAAGGGTGAAAAATGGGGTTTTCACGTGATCACAGGTTAAAAAGGGAGAAAAGGACGGTATTATATTTGATTTTGACAATAGAGTGGGAGCTTTCACAAATTTGAAAATAAGGGTAGAAAAGTTATTTTGAAGCTTATTTTGCACCTACAACTAATTAAGAAAAAATTTTGGACCTCCTAGTAATTAAGCACTGGGCTTGCACAGTAAGTCACTCAACTTTTTACTCAAAATTCCAAAGTTGCTCCATTCAAAATTTCTTAGAAACTAGACTCCCGTGGCTTTCTAATGATGTATGCCAAGAAGCCTAATTCTTCTTCAGTGAAATCAGTTTAATCTATATATAATAATAAATGAATTTGATCATATGTCCGCAGGTGAACACAAAATTATATGTCCACCGCATATGTGGCGCATCACATATGCAAGGTCTTCAACATTATTTAATTAATTTCTTTAATTAATTCAATCTTCTCATTTATACATATTCCATATTTTACCCAATTTCATTAATTATTTTTAAAAAAATTATCCGACCCGAACACGAACCCGGACCGAGTGGTTCATGGTTCACCCGACTCAAATGGTTCATGATTTAGGGTTTATGTTTATATAATTAATGAGAAGATTAAATTAATTAAAGAAATTAATTAAATGATGGTGGGACCTTGCATATGTGGCGCGCCACATAAGCGATGGACATATAAGTTTGTGCCCACCTGCGGGCATATGATCAAATCGGTAATATTAAAATGTATTATTGGTTGGTGAAATATTATAAAAATAAAATTCAAAGGCGAAGAGAGAAAAGAAAGTGTGTGTATTCTAATATTACTTGAGTGATAATTTAATGTAATCCCTAATCTACTAAAGATGAATCACTCCCTATCTCTATAAAACATCTATTTCAATTCTAAGAATTTTGTGTAGAGTTATTTATTGTTCACCATAAATATCATGCATTTGTCTCTACTTTACTGTTTCTAAAATTTAGATTTATATTTAAATGTTATAAGTGGGTTTCATGTGCATTTAGGTGCACCTTGTATTTATAGTGTATTTTAGAATCATGCAATTTGTTATATTAAAAGATGCAACTTATTTATACTAAATAGTACAATTATTTTTCCATACTAATAGTTGCACGATTTAATATAAATAAATTATATTTTTTTAATATAATAAATTACATGATTCTAAAATGCATTATGAGTGTACGATGCACCGAATGAACACACAAACTTGGCTAAATATTTATTTATGAGTAGGTCTAGTATAAAAATTTTCACAAAGTGAAAAAAATTAAAAAGTGGCGAATTATAACATTGAAAACGGCTGGGAAAGAAAAATGGTATCAGTGGTCTTTGTAGCCTGATAGCGGGACATATCTTAATCTGGTCGATAGAATTCGACCCCTTGTCATTACAATTTTTTTTTCCATAACTTTTACTCTGTAAATTAAAAAAAATACAAAATACAAAATTTTCCATAACTTTTACTCTGTAAATAAAAAAAAATATACAAAATTTGCTATTCCCAGAAATTGAACCTAGGTCACAAGGAAACTATTGAAGCAAGCATACCACTACACCAAATTAAAATTTCATATTATATATTTCTCATTAATTTAAAAATATAGTTACTTATATATAATTAGTGTCATGACAAGCCCAATCGAAGAGTTGATGTCACATTTTGAATGTTCATCTCATTATAAAATTTACACACATACTCAGCAAAATTTAAAATAATTCTTGTCAAATGGTTTGCTAAAGCACATATTTGTTTAGTTAATAGTTTTACAAAATACCAAATAATTAGCAAATAAATATGAGGCGTCATTTTCATTTGGAAAAACAGTTTCGAGAGTTTCTCAATGTGTTTTCTTCACATATTGTCTTGAACAATAAAGCAACATTTTCCTTCCAGTCGTTTGGAAGCATTTTTTGTATCATAAATTCAAAATATAGAAAAAATGTAAGTTCTGAAAGGTTTTAAATTTAAACGAAAGCAGTATTACATTCAAAACATAAACAATATTATAGGAAAAATATAACAGTATTACGTGAAAAAGTATAAAGTATTACACCCAAGATAAATAAAAAATAAAAAATTTAAAGTGTATTAAATGCATAGCTCAAGCAGTATTAAAATTCATAATCAACTATCATTAATGTCTTCTATTTTAATTTCAAATAGAAAATTGAAGCAATATTACAAGCTTTTACATAACAGTATTACAAACAAAACATAAAAGTATTACATGAATAAAAAGTACTACCTCCGTCCCAAAAAACGTGCACACCACCTTTATTATTAAGTTTTAGTGAGCGAGTTATTTATTAGTATATCCAATGATAAAATGATTTTTAAGGAGGGGTATTATAGATCTACCTCTTATCTTTTACATGCATCTTTAAAAATTACTTTATCATTTCAAATACTAATAAAAAATTCGCTCACAAAAATATGTGAAAACAGTAAACGTGCACGTTTCTTTGGGACGGAGGGAGTATTTCCTTATACACCTGAATCGGCTAGAGTTAACTCAAATTTTCAATCATCAATCAATCGTAAATGTAATTTACAAATAAGTAAAATATATATACCTAATTAAAATTTAAAACACAATTTATTATTTAAAATGTCTAAATTTTAAAGTATTTAATTGATTGTAGTATAGTGGTAAGGTTCGACATCTATAGGTGATGCGGTTAGCCTTTTTTTTCTTTATTAAGGTAGTGTTTGCAACTGCTTTTTTTTGCAATTTTTTTTTTTTTGTAGTGCTTTTCACCATTCATTAGTACTTGCAAATACCCCCTAAATATACATTCATAACTAATTTTTTTTTTCTTTGTTAAATATAAATTATTAATTAAAATAAAAAAATACACGTTGTTATAAGAAAACCCTCAAATAAATAACACAAGGTGGTGCAGCCGAATGGTCAAGCATTCTTTGTTGTTATCAGGTGATTCGCAGTGCTAATGTGCCCCGAGATTGAGCCCTGATATTTTTGAGTGAAATTTATTTTTGCTTGATCAAAATAAAGATTTATATATAAATTATCATACTAGATTTTGTCTTTATTTATTTAATAATATGAAGGACTTGAATTACAATAAAGAAAGGATCACAAACAATAATTTAAATTTGACAAAATCCAAGTCGGAGATCGTTCGTTCACGTAACCAATAATAGCCATAAAATGTTTAAAAACAGAAACAGCCAGATATTCAACCAGAAATCATCCTGAGAGAAACATCGCCAAATTTTGATATACTAATACTTTATGATTCATCAAACAGCAGAGAGAATCCAAATCGATTCGTTTCTTCGTGTGCACGCTCGAGCATAATATAGCCTAATATCAAATCGCAATCATCTTCGTTGAGTTATTTCACAAGAAAAGTGGACTGCTGTAGAGGCGAAATGACGAGCATGGAAGAAAAGGTGGAGGTGGAGGACGCGAATGGGGATCCGGTAGGGAAGATTAAGATTAGATTTAAAGACCAATCCAAGGTTTGATTCTGTATGTGTGTTTATTGAATATGGAATGAAATGGATTGAATTTATCATGAATTAGGTTTTCTGTTTGGGGGTGCGTGTTAATTTGGGCGTTTTTCGTGTCTGGTAGAAAGTGGCGCAAACAAAGGAAATGCTGTCTAAACAAGCAGTTCAGACGAAGGAGATCTTGTCAAAACAAGCTGTTAAGATCGCCAAACAGGCTGAAGAGCACGAGAGATTTATCAATAAGGTATCAAGCTTACATGTGTGTGTGTGTTATGATTTGGAGTTTTTTCCTTTTGATTTCATATATAGGCAGGAAAATTGTGTATTCTAAACTTGCTTAAATTGATTAGGTGACGTATACTTTTTGGAAGAAAATTGATTATGTGCAGAACTTTTGATGTTAGATTTAAGAGGGTGTAAATGATTCTGCAGGTGACACACTTGATAGGTGTTCTTGGCTTTGGTGGCTTTTGCTTTATTTTGGGTGCAAGTGAGAGAAGGACTCTTGCCTCTTGATTAACTACAAATTTCTGATTTGTATTATCAGTACATTGGTGTCATGATTTGGTTCTTTTGTTGATTTAACAGGGCCACAGGATGTTCGGTATTTGTATTGTTTATTCTACATAATCTTTGTTCCGCTTCGATGGATATATTACAGATACAAGAAATGGCACTATTATCTTTTGGTAAGTCCCAACTCACCATTACAATTAGTTTTGTTAAAAATAAAATCGTGTTTCTAAAGTGGTCTTCAATCTCTGGGAATGATATGATCTTGTCGAATTTATTTGGTGATTTCTTGTGCTTTAACTCAAAGTTAGGTTAATGCCCAAAATAAGATTCTTGTGTGCAAGATTTCATAATTCCTGTTATACTATTGAGTGTTGATCTCTTGAGAATAAATTCTGTTGAGGCATGTTTTTTTTTTTTTTTTTTTAAATTACCAGTTTTACACAAGCTCTTAGTTCAAAACAATTAATGTAGCCAATGGGACTCACTCAACATCTTTTATCACAGGATTTTTGTTACTACGCAAATACAATTTTCATCATAATGCTCCTTTTTTATCCAAGCAACGAGAAGCTCTTCATGGTTTGCTTCTCATTTGCAGAGGTAAGCAATGTGAACAGTGCTACTTCACTTCTATCTGTTGATCACATTAATTAATTCTTATGCCTTTTCTTTTTATGGTGCAAATTTGAGTGCAGGGTCCTTTGGCATGGGCACTGATTGTTTGGCGCTGTAGCTTAGTTTTCAATTCTGTGGATAAAATTGTTAGCGTCTTCATACATCTCTTGCCTGGTGAGACGATAAACTTTTCTTTTTCATAACATCAATTTCAATTTTTCTGTTTTTCCATCAATGAATCAATTAGTTCATACTTGAGGACAGAAAATACTTCTTTATGCATGTTAACTGCAAAACAAAACACGAATGTTTCTCGTTTTTTTTAACTACAGCATACCCCTATGCATAGTTATTAAAGGCGCGCCTAAGGCGCCAGGCACTCGGGGCGCCAGCCATCGCTCCTGCCATAGGCCCAGGCAGTTGGGATTTTCTGGGCGCTCGCCTGGGGGCGCCTTTCGGCGCCTTGACTCGGCAAAAGGCGCCTAAGGCGTGCCTTGCGTACATCTAGGGTTTGAAATAAAATAAACATTTTTTTATTTGTCAAATAACATCAGAATAATAAAAAATACTATCTCTTAAGTCTTAATATTTAAGTGAATCACATCTAGGGTTTCAAGATTCACTTTTTATCAAGTATAATCGTGCGTATCTCTTTGAGGGATATAGATGAAAGCAATGAGTGGGTGGTTGGTCTAATGGAAGATGAAGATGAGTTGGTTCACCAAGGTGAAAATTTGACTTGGGGTATTGCTACAGAAGCCATGGTTAGGTTTACTAAGAAATTATCAAGGTCTTATGTTGTTTTTTCCAGGGATGCAAGGCGAGCGCCTAAGGCGCCAGGCGCGCCTAAGGCGCTAGGCGCTGCTTCTCGCCTTGTGGCGCCTTGCGCCATTAATAACTATGCCCCTATGTTTTTAAAATTTGCAATTCAATGTACAAGACCTTTCAAATTGTTGCAATTCTATCACATGACTATTTTTTGGCAAGTTCTGCAGATGTAGTCATGTATGAAATGAAATTGCAGAAAACTAAAAGGCTGTGATTAAATTGAAAAAACAAAAAAAAAAACTGTGAATTTATCTGCAATTTTTTCAAAGATTTTACCGCTGCCACGTCAGCATGAATTGCTGGAAAATAGTCATATGATGTAATCTCGAAATTCAAAATTTTGTGGGTCGATTTGCAAATCTTAAAAACATAGTAATTGAAAAATGTGAAAAAAATGTGATTTTTTATGCAATTAACCCTTCTATATGTCACATCTTGTTTTCAATTGTTTATAATTATAATTTAGCAGTCGACTGAAAGGATCTAGTTAATGCTCTAGTTTTTATATTTGGGGTCAATTATCTCCATTTCTGCCTTAAAGGGTATGCCTTAAGTTTTACACAGGATATGCTAAGAGTTTCCTCAATTTTATTAAATCATATTTCAACACAAACTTGTTTCAAACTGAGCGTAATGTTTCCAATGTGTCATACTTTCAGGATTAGTTTTCTTCACTATAAGATGGTGGGACCCAGTGTTTTATGAAGCAATGCATCCCAACGGTTCAGCCAGTAGAGCAGCATCCCCTTATGCTGAAAACAGATCGTTCCTCTGGACATGGCTCTTCTTCGTTCCTTTAGTCGTTTACATTATCTGGCAGCTTCTTTACTTTCTCTTTGTGGATGTCCTTCGTCGACAAAGATTACTTCGAGATCCAGAGGTTATGACTTCCTACAGGTTTTTCATCTCTCTCTCTCTCTCTTGCTTCTTTTTTTTTTTTTTTTTTTTGGAGTATGGATTTTGCCATAAAAATACTACTCAGATACCTGGGGGGAGTAAATTTTTTAGGACCGTAAAGTAGCAATTGAAGGACAATATGCGTATGTGCTGGCACATTTGGTCCATGAAATTTTAAATTTGGCACACGTAGGCCCTTAAATTTTAATTTTTGCATATTTAGGTAAAATTGGGGTGTTTCTGGCTGGTTGGCTTATATTTTAATTTACCCACATTTAGGCCAAACACGTGAGCAACAAGTGTTTGTAGGCCCGAATTGGGGTGTTCTGGGCCAATTTGGCCTAAATGTGCGAAAATTAAAATATAATGGCCTAAATGTGTTAGCTCGCAAAATATAATGGGCCAATAATGTCCTGCAATTTCTAACCCTCTTAAGTTATGAGCCTAAAAGAATTATTCCCGATACCTGGGGGGTCCATTTCTTTTCTTCTTCCTACGTAGTTAGGGTCAAGTCTCTTGTACACCAGTTGTGCACGGGTACGGTGCAACCGTGCACAACTAATATGTTTCAGTGAAAACAACTAATACTGTTCCAATGTTGTACCTCGTAGGGAACTCTCGAAAAAAGCACAGAAAGCAAACAATGCTTGGTGGCGCTTAAGTGGATTGCTAGGGGATCAGAATCGGTTGTTCATGTATATTCTGCTGCAGGCTATGTTTACAGTGGCAACAACAGCACTTACAGTCCCGATATTCTTGTCGTACGAATTGCATGTTACTTTCCAGATACTGAAGGTGTCTGCGTCTGTGTGGAATGGAGGGAATTTCTTGCTAGAAGTGATGCCAAGGCAAGTTATTCTCAAAGAGAAGAAGAAAATGGAGATGCAACCGATTGAGGGTCAGATAGATCAACCGGTGACCGAAAAATTGGTAGAAGAAAATAATACTTCTCATGTAGAGTAGCATATATATAGAACTTGTACACCTGGTCTTTTGATGTAGTTGCTGGGAGAAGTTGGTGGTGGTTGATTTAATTAATTTTTATGGACTTTTTCCTTGTTGGATTGTTGCTTCCTTTTGTGCATAGCAGTGAGATAAGAGTGTGGGCACTAGTCTTTCTGTTTATTTATGGTGTAAATAGAATGGGGAGATGGTTGCTTCTCATCTTTGGGTAAGAATCTGGATGTGAATGGAAGTGGTAGCAGCCAATATTATTTGATACTTATTGAACTCATTCCACACTTCTCGATATAATACACTGTATAAGAGCTAATATCAAGAACTGTCCTGTAATTTAGGCCGTGTTTAATTTGGTTACTCTTTCAATTTTGATTCCTTTGGACTAAAATTGACATAAAAAGACAAATTGGACGCCATAAAGGACCAAAATTGTATAGAAAGGACTACAACTGAAAATGTAATAAAGCAGAGGACTAAAATTCGAGTGGACATAAACCAAAATCTCACCTTAATATTTTTTAATCTCAAAGCAATGTTGGATCACAAAAATTTCCAAATATCTTCAATTTTAAAATTGAAATCCCCCCTACTCCCCACCCCAAAAACAAACATCTGATAACTAACAGCAGATTATAGAAAAACAAAGAAAAAAGTCTCGAAAATGATCATAATAGAGCTGGTAAAACAAAAAAAATGCTTATTTCTTTGGAATTACTAACAAACTTGAGACAGCACTGCAGGTACTGTATATACATACATGCATATGATATCCAAAGCAGAAACCAAATATATTTAAAAAGCTTATTATAAGGCATGGCCCTGAGTTGGTTGATGATAGTGAGCTGCAGACTGCAGTCACAATCTGGCTTCAATTTCACCATTTTCGAACCCAAGTTGATGTACCGGGCCGACTGCACTTTGCGCCTGGTCTTTCACTTCTTTCATGGTATTGGTGCCTGATGGTCTAACACACCAAACTTGCCAAAATGTGCATGCGATTAATAGTGTTTTATCGTAAATAATTAATTGTGATGGCTTCTTAATTATCTTCGTATTTTAACATCTTTAGTGTTTCATGTGCGGTTATGTAATTTAACAAATATGTAACTACTGTATTGTATTGTATGCGACTCTTATCAAGATGCTATGTCTTCTCTCTTGTTGTCAATTTTCTATTTCATTTTTTAAATGAATTCGGTGAGTTAATATCAAAAATCATCTTGTAACTTAATCCTGTATTTTGGTACTTTACAAATTTGGTCCATTTGGACTAAAATTGAAAAAAGTAAAACCGAAGACTAAAATTGGATACACAAAAAGACCAAAATTGAAAAGTAAAACCCACATGACCAAATTTTTTGTTGGAATTAAGGGAGATGAATAACATATACTACTATATATGGTAATTTGCGAACAAGAAAGAAACACATAACTAACGAGAGCTACTCTCGTCCCACGTCTTAAAGGTCGAAATCCAATATTCTTATTATTTCACACTCTTTAATAAAAGACACGATCAATATAAATAAACTTCTAATCTTAGTTCTAACTTAAATTCTAAGTAGCTAAGATCATGGGCCAATTTAGTCCATAACTCAAATTAAACCATAATAATTAAAACAGTGTCGTATAAATTCCCTTCCTCTCGAAAACAACCTTGTTCTCAAGACTGAAGGCAAAAAATTGGACCAAAAAACGATGAATCCTTCAGGGTCTAATTCTTCACCATCCTCCAAAACAACCATCATAGAGAGCGAGCTCTTAGCACATATATGTTGTGGAGAGTAAGGTTCCCTACATTTAAAGCACAGTCCCTTTGCTCGAAGGTCACGATATTCCGTTTGTGACATTTTACAGGGTTAACGAGACCCTGACAAACTGAATAACCTGTGTCTCTGTCTGATTCTGGCCATGACAAAAGACTCAACTATTTTTTTCAATTCAATTCACACGTGAGGTAATTTTCTGGAATTCAGGCAAACAAAGTTCGGGAAGAATTTTCCTTTGTCAAGTAAAGTGCATTAATTAATGATCTCTTGAAGAAATTCAAAATGAGTACAAACAGTTTCGTATTTTCCCAACACATAAAAATAGGAAACGGCAAATAAGGCATGTAATCCTAGCATGGTAAGTACGAGTCCATCCAACAAAAGAGGGTTGGTGTAAAGCCTAAAAGTGATCATGATTCAATCAAGACACGATTAATTTTAGAAAGAGATTTTAAAACTACAACTAATTCTAAATGCCGCCTAAAATGTCACTAAAATAGCAAATTAAAACTAGTCCGACCAAATAAACAACATGTTTACTTTCTACATACTGTCAATATGTATTGTTTACTTTCTTTAATATTCTTCTAACTGTATAAATCTACCCTTATATTTCTTTAAATATTTCACTAATTGTACACAATAAGTTGATCAAGGACCTAATTCACCAAAAGTACCCAAGAGCTGGCAATAGGAATCACAAATGCAGTAGCATCAGATTAAGGCTTGCCCCATATATATTCCAAATAAATTAACATGCTGAAATCTCCAATTTATTACTTAATAGAAGTTATTTAGATCCAAAATAAATAAACAAACATAACTAAAACCACACAACTCAACTCAAGCAAGTAAAACTGGACAGAAGACTGGAAAAATGTGTTTAATCGCGCAAGGTTGTAGAATGATAAACTATTGCATTGCTACAAATGCTAGTGAAATCTAAAACGTAAACTTAATGCGCCTTTCAGAAACTACGAGAAATTTTGCTGATGGCAAGACAAATTAATGACTCAAATTATTTCAGCAAAATACTATCAACTCACTCTTCTTAATTTAGAATGAAACATGGCCATAAAAATAATAACCAGAAGGAGATCCTGTGGAATGAACAGCTATCATGCATATAAGTGCATTGCAAATTCTCCTATCTGTAACTTCTACTTTTAACTGGAACAAACTATTTTATTTGAAAATGTGCATAGTGACTGATTTTCCTAATTAAACCTCTATCTTGCACCCACCAGCAATAAAGCCAAATTTGCCTCAGCTAACACTAGTTTTGGAGTTTTCGGTTAACAATATGGGACAGGCTTCAAGCCTCCAACTTGAAACTAAGGATTCCTGATTTTTGAATAATAATAGAAAATTAAAACCAACTTTATCTCAATATTCTAGAGGATACATCTCACTAGCTTCTCAGTGCAGGCGACAAAATGAGATCAACAAATAAAGCCTTGAAACCATCAGAAAAACTTACCATTTAACGAATTTCTTGCTCGAACAGTTTAGAAGCAGCAGAGGCACTAAACTTCCGGTAACTGCTACACCTTGTTCATGCTTTGACCTTAGCAGCTCACTGGCCTCTAAATGAGACTGGATGGCCGAAAAAACTGAAGGCCATCGTCTCTCAAATGATTCTTTATACAGACGTCCTTTGCGAGCCTTACTTGATTGTAATCACATAACAGTTTCAAACATATAAATAACCAATCATGTCTTCACAGAAAAAAAAAATCTTGAAGTAGTATTGCCCATAAAGTAGGATGTGTTTTATGTAACTGATGGGAAGAAAAAAAACATAATTTGATAATTGATGAAATTTTGATGTATCTACACTTAGGAAATTATAGCAAAGATCTTGTTATTGTTTTACAAACCAGTGAACTGTAGTTGTAAATAGGTCTGGATAATTGCATTATGAGCATAATTAGTAGGAAAACAAATTGGATGAAGAAAATATATTCTACAGCATTGATGTAATATTTATCATATAGTATTATACACCACGAATAGCACTAAAATTAAAATCTAATTACAATGTTAACAGAACCATGTACTCACTTGAGCCTCTGAGCCAGCAGGGTCAATTATGTCATTCCGAAGACGTGAGGTCCGCATTTGGGCAGATTCACTTCCTCTGAGAACATATGAGACTCAGACGACAAGGTCAAGATTTGATAATTGCAAAGAAGATTCTGCAAGTTTGATTGCACGTGCTTGAGTATTATCAATCTGCATTCGTTTGTAAAAATAACAACACAAGCATTTGAAGTCATAGATCATGATAAAGAAAGTGATTGATAGTTATCAATAAATAAATAAAAACTTATACCATGTCAAATTAAACCAACCTCAAGCTCTGAGGCCATTGTTGGAAATGACAAGAGATGATTCAGAAACCCAACCATCTTCATGATCATCATCTTCTACACCATCGCCCGCAGCTCCTCACCACTGTCTTCCAGAAAATCTCGCACGATTCTCTTTGAATAACTTGGATGAACTAGTAGTAATTTTTGTTATAATTTTGATTATATTTAATAATGTTTTATTTTGAAAATAAATACACATAATTTTTAATTAAATATTGTTAATTATTTTATATTAAATGGACAATTTCATCATTTCATATTTATTAATTTAATTTATTAGTAGGGCGAAGAAGTGCAATTGCAATTAACACAGTGCAAGCGCACTAATGCGAAAGACAATCATTTAAAAAAAAATTCATAGGTTGGATCAACGTCCAATGGTAATTAGAGGGTTTCCTAACATTAGGGAGGGAAGCCTTCCTAATGGTAGAAAAGCCCTTTCAGGAAGTGCATACTCACTAAAACTACCTTTTAACTCATACAACATTTTAGCCACCACAGTTTTAAATCAGAAGAGAGTTCAAAAAAGAACCCCATCATCACCGTGAAGTCCAAGAGGAGCCAGGATCGCGTGAAAATCGCGCCTTTCTGTATTTCCAAAACTCGTCTTTCTTACCTTTTTTCCTCTGTTCCAACAACCCCGCGCTACTCTTAATAATACCCATCAAAGCACTCCTATCCTTCCTATTTTTTATCTTCACTTTCACATCCAAAATGGCCCTCAGCTTCTCATATGAATGAGCATCAGGAACTTGCTTATTCTTCACCATCTGTTTATGATAATAGAACGCCCTCCTAAAATCACGCACACGAACATATGCATATATCATCGTCGAATAAGTAACAGAGTCGGGTTTCAGATTCAACCCAGCCATCTCTTTCAACAGTTGTGGCAGCTTCGATTCTTGCCCTCCCCTCGCATACGCATTCATCAGCATATTATATGTCATCACGTTTGGAGGAAACCCTAATTTCCCAAACTCAGAAATCACATCTCTTTCTTCAATGTAATTCCCTTGTTTAGCAAACCCATCAACAAGAATGTTGAAAGTAACGCGGGTCCCACCAACTCTCTCCCTCATCATCATCTTCCAAATTCTCATAAGTGTTTCAGTATCACCAGCTTGTCTGAATGCATCAAGCAGAGCTGTGTATGTTTCAATGGAGGGCTTTAATCCCTCTCTTAACAAATCATCGAATGCCATGTACGCTTTCTCATGCCAACCACTAACTGAATAGGCATGGATAAGAGCAGTATACGAATGTGAAGAGGGTTTAATACCAGCTTTCTTCATCCTTAAAAATGCATCAGAAGCCATATCACTCATTTTCTTCTGCCTTCCATAGGCACTAATCAAACACGTGTACGATTTAACATTCGGTTTCAACCCATCAGCTTCCATTTCTTGAATTATTTTTTCAACAATTTCGGGTTGCATTCTTCTACTATACGCATCCATCAAAGTGTTATAAGTAGCAGCAGTTGGTGCTACTCCTTTTATCTTCATTTCAGCAAAAAGGCCTTCTGCTTCTTCAATCTGGTTCGACTTACTATAAGCATCCATAATCGTGTTATATATAACAGCATTAGAAGATATCCCCCTTTTCTCGAGTTCTGATTGGATAATCAGAGCTTCTTTCTTTAACCCCTCATCACAGAATGATTTGATAAGAGCCCCCACAGCTTCCAAACTCCATTTCACGCCTTTCTGACTCATTTTTTCGAAGAATTTCCATGCATTTTTAGCACTATCTCCCCTCTTTCTCATCATTGTAATAATAATTGAGCTTGTTACATGATCAGGTCGGATGTTACTTGATTCCATTGATTCATATACCTCCCAAGCATCTTCATACCTTGCAGAAAAGCAAGAGATAATCAACATGGTATTAACAATTGAATCATTTGAAGGATTTGAAATTCACAAATATGAAAATCCACTCAAGTTAGAGTTGATTGCAAGTTCATCAAATCACTCAAAAACTAGATCAGAGAACATAATTTGCATAATCTTGTACACAAACAGCCAGCCAGAATGGCAGAGTAACAAAGACATTCATGTGTGAGAATGCACATATTGCATTAAGGAAATGTGAAAAGCAATGAAAATGCAGCACGTTATTGTTTAGTATCTCCATTTTTTTTTTTGGTCAGAAAAAACCTTTTATTGGTTTAGTATCTCCATTTACATGTTATAATTCAAAATTTCCTTATCAAATATCATCAAAATAAAATAACATTGCAATATTAGATGGTAAATACAAATAAACAAAAGTAAACAAGCAACTACGAAAGCTGAGCAAAAAAATACTATGAAATACGAGACCACCACAACACAAAATCGAAAATCTCAATACCTCCCACATGACAAAAGCCCGGAAATCGCAGCATTGTAAACACGAACATCTCTAAACTGTATATTCTGCTCAAAGGGCAAATTCTTGAACACCACCAACAACAAATCCCCCTTCCCTGCCGTCCCCAACACCGAAAACAAAACCGAGCAAGCCTTGGGAGAAACTAAACAGGGCTCTCTCAATCCCATCCACTCAAAAAAGTAGAGACAACTCATCACATTGCCCTCCTCACCCAACACTCTCAAAACCTCCAAACACTCCTCCTCCCCTAACTTCTCTCCAAAATTACAACTCTCCAAAGCCCCCCCCAATGTAACATTTTCCAGTAACGCCCTAGCTACTCCCAATATTTCCTCCACAACTCCCTCCTCCACTTTGGGTACAGCTTCTGCATTCTGGGGAGCTGAGACATTTGAATTATCGATTGCCAGTTTGGATTCTGGGTCATCGAATTCGGATGCTAAATGCCATGAGGTTTTTCGGTTCTTCTGGAGGGAAATTTTGCCTACTTGATTCGGGTCCGGGTCTGAGGACCGGGTTTTGAAGAATTTGAGGAGCGGGTCTTTGATGGTTTCTGTCTCAGGTACAGGTGCAGGTTCTTCGGTTTGTTTTCTTGCTGGGGTTTGTAGAAAAGGGAGGAAGATTTGGGGGGATTGAGGAGATGGAGTGGAGGAAGAAATGGAAAATGATTTTCTGGGTTTTTGGGGTCGTTTTGGAATTTTGAACAGTTGTGGGGTCTCATGATGAGAACTATACAGTGAAGAAATAGAAGAAGGTGGAGAAAAGGAAAGGGAAGGCTGAAGAGGTGCTAGTGCCATGTTGAGTTTCAGAGAGTTTACCTATTCAACCAAAAATTAGGGTGGTGTTGGTCCTTTATGTAAAATTGAAATATAAAAATAAAAATCATTTCCTACATTTTCCCGTTAAAATAAAAAAAAAAAATCTTTTCATTTTTTTAATTACAAATTATAAGGTTGGGGTACAATAAAAAATTAAACTGAAGATCTTTTATTATTAAATACTCCATCCGTACCACAAGAATTTGCACACTTACCTTTTTGCTCGTGTTTTAGCGAGCGAATTGTTTATTAGTATTTAAAATAATAAAGTGACTTTTAAGGTGGGTATGATAGTTTTACCCCTCCTCTATCATACTCCTTTTTTAAAATTACTTTATCATTTCAAATACTAATAAAAAAACTCGCTTGCTAAAACATGAACTAAACAGTAACTGTGCAAATTTCTCAGGGACGGAGGGAGTATCAATAATGATTGATAATATTTAGTTTTGTGAAAATTTTCCAATATCTTACCTCAAAATTTGAAAAAAGGCTCTTTGCAAACTTAATTTAGTGACTTTTCATTTTCAGCATGTGTTAAATATAAACACCTTGAATCCTACTTTAATTCAACTCACAATTTTCGGATTAATATTTATAGGTTTGTAGTAGCTTATACTTTGAGTTATTTCAACAATACTGCATTTATCTACCATATACCAAATTAAACCCCATTTTATCAATTACAGATATTCAACCTGGCAACAATCTTCAAGTTGGTGAATGAGGTAGATTCTTCCAGAATAATATGAAGCAGCATCTTATCTGTGTGTATCATGTACCTGTGTATGAAAACACAATTCATAAGAGTTTGGAATATGTCTTCAATGATTCAGAGGTAATTCTTTTGTATACTTCAATTTTTTTAGTTGATAATAGCATAAACCATTTGCAGATAATGCTTCAAGCAACTGTTCAACTGTTTTGAAGTTCAAGATTTAATCCAACAAGCTGAAATTTTATAGACTTAACCTCTGTAACCCTATTCAACTGTTACAAAAGAACACAACCTCTTTTCTATTTGAAATTAACAAAGGGAAAACAAAATCTACATTATTGAAATTTGAAACCAAGAACACAGGTTTGGACAAATATTAGTATATGCTACATTTAGTGCAGATTCCTCAAAGCAAATATCTCCTCAGGTTGTAAAATAGATTTATGCATAAGATTCTCATTGCATTAAACAGCAGCATCCACTCTAGCATGAGCTGAAGAATATTAAGAGTAACAGAGGAGAAATTGATGACAATATAGCAATTAATCTCACAAGACTAATCCCCCTTACTTTAAAGGCTCACTATGATGACTTTAATTTGATATTCTATCCAACTTGCTGTCTGGAATAATAACAAGTTTTATAATTCCACTTGTCATTAGTATATTAGCAATCACTTGGACGGCTTATGCATGCCTTAATACCCAATAAAAACTGATGTGATGCTTAAATCCAGGCATAGATGCTTGCTACTTCTCAGTTTTAAAATTTAACTTTCAAGTTTCAATAACACAATTCCCACGGCATTTTACAAAACAAATCACCTAAGTTGAGTAGAAAGTAAAAATAAAATCAACGAATTCAATTTTTCATTCATAAAACAGTTTAACAATTAAAACTGAGTCTTGTCCAATAGCTGAACAACAAAGCTGCAGAGGGAAATCATGCAAAAAGCTTAGGAAAGCAGCAGTAATAGAACTAGGGATGGCAATGGGGCAGAGCAGGGTATCTAAATACCAAGGCCCGGCCCCCGCCCACTGCGAGGAAATGTATTCACTATTCAGCCCCACGCCCACTCTGCACGGGACGCGGCATTATGCAGATCTTTTCAATAATCAAAACATGTAAGAGCAACTTCATGTAATTCAACTAAAGGCGAAGAACTCAATTACTAAATTCACAAGAATCACAACCAAGCATTAGTGCAAATATCTATTTTTAATGTTCACAACCAAGCATTACAGACCTAATTCTTAATGTTCGCAACCAACCAACCAACCAAGAAACTGGCCTATATTTAATGTTAAAAACCAAGCAAATTCTGCAAATAAGGAGGCGCAACTGAAATTTTGCAAACTACATTGAAACTTTGTTACGGTAAATTATGAAAATATGTTAAATACGGTTACGGTAAATATTTATTGAAACTCTGCAAACAATATTAATCAAGTAACTGAAATCAAATCAAACTCTATTAATCATTTCATTATTTTAATCCAGCAAATGAAATCGAAAAAAAAAAAGAATTAGGATGAAATTTAGGTTCCCCTTATCTTGCATTCTAACTAATAAAGTCAGGTAAGGTATTTGTATTGTGTATTTTAATTGGGAAAAGGCACAACCAGCACCCTAAACTATATATCTTTTGGATCCAAATAAGCCCTCAAAGTTTATTTTTAGGGATGAAGAAGAAGCCCTTGTGTTACAGATACATTTGACGGAATGACTAAAACTAAGCAAATTAGTATTTCCTAATTAAATAGCTTTATCTATTTACATTTCCAAACAAATCTGGGTTGAACAACGACACTGGAATCACTCAAATATTAAACAAAATGGAAGCAGTGAATAAATTTGGGTTGAACATCAGTTACAGAATCAAAGAGATGACTCCCAATTCACCAAACTTTATCAATTTTGCAAAAGAAAAACTCTCAGGATTAAAATTGGACCAAGAACCAAAATTACAAAGAGTCGTATTTCATATAAAACCAATATTTATAATTCGTAATTGTACATACCCAATTCAAATAAAGAACGAGAGAGGGCGAAGCAACCACGACGAAGGGCGAGAGGAATGGTGGTGATGGCTGTTGATGTGGCTTTGCGACGGCGGCGGCAGCGACGAACGACGGTGACAGCCACTTCGTGCGACTTCCGGGTCGGTCTTGTTTAGCAATTTATCTCTGTTTACTGTTTAAGAGAGAAAATGGAGATGGAACAAAACTCTCGTGAAAACATTACATGAACCTATTAGTGTTACAGAGGGGTTTAAGGGGTAAATAAGTTTGAAACATACCATTTGGAGAAAATTGATAAACAAGTTTGGAACAAAGTGAATACTATTTAAATTATAATCGTATTCCCAAATGAATATCCTGAATCCGTCTCTAATTACAGTGAGAATTTTTTTTATAATAATAATAATTTTTATATGTAATAAAAAAAAAAACTTGAGTTCACTATAATCTCAGATTCATACAAATTTTTGTCATAGATGTCCAAGATTTGGAGCACAAAAGCTTAGAGGTCCAAAATATTTTTTCAAATACTCTTAGGTCCAAAACTAAGGGTGAAAACTCCATATTACCCTTTTGTAGCTGAAATAAAAAGTGAATTAAATAACAAAATAAAAGTACGATTCCTGCCGATATCTTTCTTCCCTCACTTCTCTCTATTTTTCCGCTGGCGAGTCAAATCAAGAAATCAATGGGCGAGAATTTCTATGTTTTTTCGAATTTGAATTTCAAATTCATTGTACATATAGCAATTTTATAGACATGATTTCAGTTTACACATGCACAACCCCAATATTTTGCCCAAAAAATAGAATCAATTTTTTCGAAGAAGATGCTCGTTTCACCGACTTCGATTTAAGGAATAAAATTTATTTTCGATTTGTTGATGGTCGTCTTATGTGGAAAATATGTCGTGACTGTGTTGATTGACAACTAAACAAAATAAAATACAATTGTGGCGAGCATAAGTGCAATGTGACAAGCATAAGTGCAACGTGGCGAGCACAAGTGCAAAGTGGCGAGCACAAGTGCAATGTGACGAGCACAAGTGTATGTTTGAAATGGAGAGCATGTATATGAGATATAACGGCAACAAGAATTTTGTGACCGGTTAAATCGAGGAATACTACGTCCCCGAGGCGTCTGCAAGCGGTTTATTTTATTAGTGATTTGGGGATGTGGCGAGCACAAGTATGATGTGGAATGTTGAGTGAATATCAGAGTAACATGTGGGAAAAATCCCTTTCTCTGACCCTCTGAGGACCTATTTATACTATTCTGCCAAGCTGGTGCTGGCACGACGAGCAGGAGCTGGCTTTTCTTGCTCAACAAGATTGCAAGAGGTGTTGACACGTATCTTATTGTGCTCTCCGGGTCGACATCTGTCTTTGCTTACTTGTGAAGACTTTGTCTTGTCGCCCAGGTGGCGTTGCTTAGCAGGTGGCTTGGTCTTGTGGTCGCCCTAGCTGGTGAGCACGTGGTGAGCTCTGATAGTTTAAGTGTTCACCTATGTCGTTGAGCTCGAGGCCTGTTGTGGGTATTTGCCCTTGTGCTCTGTCAATCGATGAAGTGTGAATTTCGTCGGCCAAACCTTCTTGCGGCGTCGGTGTGGTCGTCCTTAGTGTGGTCGTGTTCGTCTGGACTGGTATGGCCAGTGATCGTCCACCTGTGCTCGTCCGGACTAGTGTGGCCCGTGTTCATCCACCTGTTCATTTGGTGGACACGTGGCAGGTGATCTTTGATCGGTAGCTAATCGGTTACAACAATATCCCCCAAGGCCGGGCTTTGGCTTTGCTCAGAGTTCGACCTTGATTCATGTCTTGATAATATTTCATCCTTCGCTGCATCTGCGGTCACAATGTTTACCCGCGAGCCTGCTCGGATGTCCTATAAGGTCTTGATAGTTCAGAATGAGCCTCCGGGTTGAGGATCTTTCCTACGCTCGTCGTCGATTTTTTATGTGCTCGTACTCCGAGGTAGCGAACCCCCTTGTACGAGTCTTTTTTGTGCTCGTCGACGACCACTTCTGGCGAGCACGTGGCAACGCCAATGAAGGCAGGAAATCTCATCGCCGAGAAGGCGGAGAATATTTCGCTAAATTGATGGAATGAAATCGCCGCGGCAGCGGGGAGTCAATGCCGAAAAGGCAGGCAGGTCATCGCCTTAAAGGCGAACAATCTCATCGCCGAGGTAGCGGGAAGCCAACACCGAGAAGGTGGGCTGGTTGACGCTAATGAAGGCGGACAATGGAGGCAAGCATGCTAGCAACCCCCGCTGACGGTCTCGTGAGGAACAACCCCTGCGGTTTCGCCAGAAAAGTGACTATAAAGCAAGTAGTGTTGAGAGCTTACTTGATGGTGGTCGTGTTCGTCCGGACTAGTATGGCCCGTGCTCGTCTGAACTTGTAAGGTCCGTGCTCGTCCGAACTGGGGTGGGCCGTGCTCGTCTGAACTGGCGTGGCCCCTGGTCGCCATCTCCCATCTGTCGATCTCCAGGAAATCTGCCTTGATTTCTTGTTCTTTCCAGAGGGAGTTGAGGTGGTCAACCCCCCATCTGATGATGAGAGCGCGGCCATGGGCGAGCACAAGGGTGATACGGTGGCTGGAGGCGGCCATGATGACGCTCGTACGGAGGAGTATGTGGATTCAATGCCCAATTACTCCTATATTTGTGCTTTTCGCAGACGCCCTCCGTACGGCGAGGCGAACACTTTCGACCGGCCAACTGGGGCCATTTATTGGGGATCTTGAGAAATACCTGGTTGATAACCCACCAACTTGCGATCAAGAACTCCCTTTGGCTGACCTTCAAGATTCATGTGATTTTTCCAATCTCCATGAAAGAGTCGAGATCGGGGATCCCTTGTCTGATGAAGAAGGTGGCGATCCGAAAGATGAACCAAAGAGGGACCACATCGATCAGAGCCGCAAAAGCAAACAGGAGGATTGCGACGAGACAGGCAAACAGGGCAGCCAAGGTGGCGTACAGGGTGGCGAGCAGAGAGCTCAGGGTGATGGCGAGCAGAGGGCTCCAGATGGTGATGGTGAGCAGAGGGCTCCAGATGGTGACGGCGAGCAGAGGGCTCCAGATGGTGACGGTATTAGTGTTAGTGTCCTAGAGACAATCTATTGTAAGGACATAATACTCGATGATATTCCGTTTGATTTAATATTATAGTTCAATTAATATTAATGTATGGCAATACACTTGTTTGAATATTATGTTTGATTGTTTGCATTTATTCATACAAGTGTTCCCATGAGTCACTGCTGTCATTGAGATTGTGAGAACTTAGATGACTTAAGCTGTTGGGTAATTAATTGCCCGGATCTATTCGGGCTGAATATTTAAATACAAATTTAATTCTAACAATTATTACTAGCATGAATTAATCCTATATTAATTCAAATAATAATTCAACAACCAATCATGCATACAAAAAGTTCACGTAAATCCTACGCATGCGGAATTACTACGGGTTTACGTAAACTAACCTCTCGGAGTGACAACCGTTGAGAAGATGGATCCCGTTCACACGAACACACCAAAAGGTCTTCTCAAGTATTCCCCTATCCTTGTTCAACAATCTGGTGGAAGGAACTCGCGAACAATTTAACAAAAGGAAAAATAAAATTATGTTGCACCACCTTTGTGGATTTCTAATTTTCCAACACATGAAATTACACTTGGGGATGAAAAATTCATCCCCTATTTATAATACTAAGGGGGGACGAAAATATTGGGGTTTTTGAGTGATTGGGAAATTTTCCTTGCTTCTTCTTCAAGAAACAATCTTGAATATATCTAATATATTCTATTTCCCAAAATATCTCCCAAATAAAATCTTCTCCTCCTTATGTTATGGAATTTTCAAAAATTTCATTATAAATAGCCAAGTGGGAGATTTCTTGAATTTAATGAGATAATCTTGTATTCCAAGAATACTTATCCTCATTCCATAACAAAATTCGAAGAAAATCTTTCTCCCTCTTATATTCATAATTTTCGAAAAAAATGAAAAATTAGGCAAAAATAATTTATTTTATTTTAAACACCTTTTCAGTTATTGGACATTATCTTTGGGCTACTTGAGGGGCCTTTAGGAGAATTAAGATTGGACCTTCTAATGGACTTTGAATATCTAATATTGAGCCACAATATTATTCAAGCCCATAAATATTAATTAATCCCACTACATAATTAATATTGCACTATCCATCTTAACCCATATTACTGTTAATATGACTCCCGGTTATTATTTCCCGTGTTTAAGATTATCTAGTCCATTAATTAATTCAAGCCACTGAAATAGCATTCCATTAATTAATATTTTTTGTCCTTGGTCAAGGAACGGTTCAACATTATTATCCATACCGGAAAAAAATTCCACTTGCAAGATTTGGTATGATAAATCTTATGAACCTCCCAAGGGGGCAAATCAAACGAGCGTACTCGCACACGATTCTTCGTATTAAATCTTAGCAATCGCATGTGACCAGTAATATTGCCCAAGATATAAAGTATTGAATCTCATTGATTCTCTACCCGTCATAAGTTAAAGCAATAATTACTAACCACACACGATCCTATTTAAGGAACGAAGATTAAGAAATAACGAACCACTGAGGTCTAATTCTTCCTGGTTCAGTGCTGAAGAATTTATCCTCCTGTAGGTCCTGTTCAGTGCTTCAGTTATGCACTAGTGTAATCTCTTGGTCAAGACAAGCCAATCTGAGCCTTACACTTCAACCTTTCACGATGGATTGTTCATTTCCATCTAGGTCGTGAACCGCGTACTTTTAGTTACAAGGGACTGTTAATTTAATCTTCTGTGATCTGGTATCACTATATTAACTACAATGTAACACGTACTGTTTATTGAACAATTATGCAATAAATATATGTAACATTCAATGATATTTAAAGCAATAGTGATAAATATTTTATTTCAGTAAATAAGACAGAAAATTCAGTTTGGTTATACAAAGTAAAAGCATACTTTCCAGTATAACCCCAACATTAAGCATGATTCTCAAATAGCCCCGATCAAGGATCATCAAGAATGGGATATTGATGATGCAATGGAGATTGGTGTGCGATCTGCATCATACTCTTAGAGAGTGTAGTAAGATCTCACTTACTACGAGATACTAGGTATCTCATGATGGATGCACAATACCTTAGAGGGTATTGGTATACCCATCCGAGAAACCGTTTGATGTATTTCCACTATATGTGTCTACGGGTGTCTCGGTTAGTGGGAGCGATGTGATACTCCTTTGACTTGAGGTCAATACGCACGACATGTGTGGGATGATGAACTTTGACCATGACCGACACTTGCACCCGTCTATGGGTAGATATGGCTTGAATTGGGTTCATCACGAAGTGCATGTGCGTGGTAGTTGAGCCAAGAATATGTTTCATTCCTCAATGTGGATTTAGAGAGAATACTCATTTTCTCATCATAATTGGATCAAAGTCATCGTCCGATGCACGTCAACTTAGACTTTGTGGCTAAGTGTGACATACATGATCAATTAGTGATTAGAGATAATATGATTAAGTTATTTGAATAGACACTTCATCATGTTCAAGACTTAATTGAGTATTCGCGAATGAAAGGAGGAAATCGTAATAACCCATGTTTCAGTTACAGGTAGTTGAACGTTTCTCGCAACGTACCTCATATATTGAGAATGTCTGATTTATTGTCTAGGGTTCAATTAAGACCGTTAGTTTGACTAATCGCTCGATATATGATGGCCTATGGGTCATACAACAAGTAGTTCCCTTTTACGGATTATAGTTGGTTGATTAAATGTTAAATTGGATTTAATATTTAATTTATGGAAAATTAATTAATAATAGATTAATTTGGAATTAATTATTATTAATGTTTAATTAAATTGGATTTAATTAAATAGGATTCCCAATAATAATATATGGAATATTATTATAGAATTTAATATATATGGAATCAAATTCGTAGAGATTTGATATACATGGGAATTAAATCCGTAGAGATTTTATATATGGGAAATAAATCTAAGAGATTTATTTTATAATATTAGGGATATTATTTCTAAATCAGGTTAGCTTAAGATTTAAGTTGGGCCTCTCCTATATATATGAGCTTTTGGGAATTCACAAACAACATTAATTCATTATTCTCTCCATAAGATCTAGAGTTAGAATTTTCCTAGCAAATTCATCTCGGGATTCAACGCTAGCAAATCCATGCAAGTCCGTGATTGGGGATTATGTGGATACCATAGTAGAGAAATATGCGTACGATTTACTGTAAGGTTTCTCTTTATGTTTACACGTATTTAATTATGCAATTATATGTTCGTTGTTGGTGAACTGTTTAATTTCACTGCGCATGTTTTACGTGTTTACGTGCCTCTAAATTCTAACAGACGGTGAGCAGAGGGCTTCAGATGGTGATGGCGAGCAGAGGGCTCCAGATGGTGACGACGAGTAGAGGGCAGAGGGCTCCAGATGGTGATGGCGAGCAGAGGGTTCCAAATGGTGACGGCGAGCAGAGGGCTTCAGATGGTGATGGCGAGTAGAGGGCTCAAGATGGTGACGAGCAGAGCAGTGAAGACAGAAAGGGCTCGCTCAGTACTTCTCTTCCTGTGAGCCAGGATACCGGATCTCTTCCTTGATGATTTCTGTAAAGTTTTTGTGTTCGGCTCAGGGTAGCTTCCTATGTTTGGCTAGTGGTAGCCTCCTTTTGTGACTCTAGCCTTAGTGCCCCTTAATTTATTTTCCATTTCTGGAATGATTCGAACGTTCTTTATGTGCTTGTGTTCTACCTAGTGTTGTTATATGAAACAAGCCACTCGGGAGCTCGACTCGGCTCGGCTTGATAAAGCTCGAACTCGGCTTGCTCGATAGATATCCGAGCTTGAGCTCGAGCTGTGTATAAGCTCGATTGCTTAATGAGCTGAGCCCAACTCGACTCTCGAGTTACTTGATAGGCTCGAGCTCGAGTAGCAATCAGTCCAATTATTTATAAATATATTTAAAAACTATGGGTATTATTGTAAATATAGTAATTAGGTCACAACTCACAAGTCACAACACAATTACACAGCTCATATTGTGCCTTTTCATTCTCAGTAAAAACGCAGACAACCCACTCCTCCAAACCCTAATCCCCTCACCTCCAAGGCTCCAACCAATCTCTATGAATCCACCGGCGATTTCGCACCATCGACGATGTTGCATCCACCGCACCACTGCACCACCGAAACCCGTCGGCTTCAACCACAACGCCATCAAATCCCCATCGATCCCACACCACCACACCACCGAAAATCTCGTCGCCATTGAATCTCCAACCACCGCAATTCTGCACCACCGACGACGCTACATCCCTCAGTCTCCACCGCAAATCCTGTCGCCACCGAACCTCCAGCCACTGTGAATCCCGCCGCCGCCACCGCTGACATTTCCTCTTTCCCTACTTCAATTACTTGAAGATTAGGGATACACCAAGCACGATTTAAATTTTGGTAAGCTTTTTTTCTCTAAACCCTAGATGTTCATAAAGATATGTTTTTATTGAATCTGCGATATATTCTTGTTGAATTTACGTTCGAGAAAAATATTGTTTTCAAGAGTTGTAAAATGGAATGCATTAGCTGAATTAGTTACAATACATAAGTTGCTAGTACAGTTTCTCACCTTTGTTTCCTCTTCTTAAAATAGATAAACATTTTTGTTCAGTTCGATTGTGTATTTGATGGTATCATTAGTTGCTAGTAAAAGATGAGAAAACCCAAAGAATACACACATGTACAAGCTAAGGAATCGATTAATTAATTAAACTTAGCTATTTAACTCCTATCTTTACAAAAAATGATTGATGGAAATTGAGTGATTCAAATGCTTTCTCCTGTTTATAGGATGTATTCACACCAAGCTTCATGCTCAAGTGTTGGTATGGATCAAATTAATGAAGATGTTGGTCAAGAGTTGGAGATTGAAGAAAATGTGGATATAATGAGTGAAGAAGAGCTTCCAACAACTGAAGACTAGTCCAATGAAGTAGATGGGGAAAAAAAGGTGATGGAGAACCAGAGGAACGATTTCAGCAGAAGAAACGACATAAAAAGTCACCAATATGGGAATATATGACTATTGTCAAGTTGAAGAATGGAAAAGAAATGGTGAAATGCAATATTTGCAAGGAAAAGTTTAATAAGAGTGCAAGTGGATCTACAACTCAACACAAGCGCCACCTTAAATCATGTCTTTTGGGACGGGGGTCCGGTGGTGCCAACAAATCGAAGTAACAAGTATTGTCTTTCACAGAAGGGCAATCTGAAGGTATCACCTCTATAACAAACTTCTCGTACGACCATAAAAAGGTACGTGAACTTGCTTCTCATATGGTTCTAGTCCATGAGTACCCATTTTCTATGATGGACCATGTTGTTTTTAACAAGTTCATGAAAGCTGCAACACCTTTTTACAAAAAGATTACCCGTCAACAAGTTAAAGAAGATTGCAATAGTACATATGAACTAGAAAAGAAAAGGCTGAAATTTATGTTACAGGGTGTTAGTAGGATCAGTATAACTACTGATTTGTGGAAATCTGGTCAAAAACTTCAATATATTGCAGTGACGAGTCATTTTGTGGATGCTGATTGGGTGTTGCAAACGTGTTTTAAACTTTTGCAATGTTTGCATTAATAGACTTAGAACTGAATTTGCTCTAAGAAAGAAACTAAGTCTTGGTGGAAAGCTCTTTCAAGTGAGGTGTTGTGCGCATATACTTAATCTTTTAGTGCAAGATGGGCTCAAAAAACTTGGTGGTGTCACCGATGTTGTTAGAGATGGGGTCAAATACTTGAATAATTCTGAGTCATGTCTTATCCAATTTGCAAAAATTGCAAAGCAGCTGCAATTGCCTTCTAGAAAACTAATTTTAGACTGTCAAACTAGGTGGAATAACACATATCTCATGTTGGCTTCAACATTAACATTCAAAGATGTTTTTTCGAGATATTGTGATATTGACCCTGGATTTACTATATGTTCCTGTTGGTCCCCACTGGGAAAACCCATTTTGTGCGTGCGGAAGCAAAACATTTCATTGTGGTGCATATAAAACAGGGGTGAAGGAATGGTGATTCCAGATTTTCACCTTTTAAGCTCATGTGTTGTGTCTTGCTTATAATCGAGTGCGTACGACAAGATAAGAACGTAAAGCAGTAAGGAACACAATAATGTATAGTGGTTCGGAGACTCAAGCTCCTACATCCACTCTCCCTGTTTCTAGGTAAATTCCTTCAAACACTTCCTAAGGTTTTCTGACTACCTCTGTAGTTTACTAACCTTTCTACTTTGAGCTTTCTGACTACCTCTGTAGTTTACTAACTCAAAGCCTCTGGACTTATCACCCTCTCGGGCTCGCCTCTTAGATGTTTAACGAGTTCACACTCCAATCGGGACTTATCACCCTCACTCGGGATTGCCTAACAACTACCTCACTTCACCACTCGTTATCTCTTACGAGAATGGGTTTGGGTTTGGGTTTGGTGTTGTCTCCAACTATGGTGAGATTTTCCCTTACAATGGTTTAGCCTCAATGCTAAGGTTGGGAAAATCTCTCTAAGCTTATGATACATCGTGGGTTGCTTAGGTTGGGTTCTAGAACACTCTTTGAATAGATTTGTATATCTACAGACTTGTGTTCTAGGGTGGGAAAGCTTGGGTATATGTTCTTTTAGCTCTGTAGCATCGTGTGTTATATTCTCCATGCATCCACACTTAATTTGATGGAAGAACTTGTATTTATAGTGTGGATTTGAATGTTACCGTTGGAGAGAACCACATTCAAATCCATACTATTCTTTGTATGTTCTGCAGCTTTTTCAGGCTGGTTGTCTTCCTCTCATTGGTCCACGTCAGCTGGATTCCAACGGCTATATTCCTCACCTTCAGTGCCTCGGAACATTCAGGATATACTGAGTCTTCAGTAATTACTGTGCTTTCAGTATTCTCTGAGTCTCAGTGTCTTCAGAGACATACTAAGTTTTCAGGTTTCTCTGAGCCTTCAGGTTTCTCCGAGTCTTTAGGTTCTCAGTTTCATACTGAGTCTTCAGAAACTTCAGTTTCATACTGAATCTTCAGAAACTTCAGTTTCATACTGAAACTTCTGTTTCTTCAGATTCTTACCGAGTCTTCAGAATCTAACCTGATCTATATCTGCTGACTATACACGGTGCAGATAACATCCTGAACACTCTAAAACTGAATCCTGACTCATCTATCAAGATTATCCTGAACATGTCATACTCAGGGATTTTGGGATCTAATCAAAATCCTCTTTATTAAATTCATTTCCCAACAGTTCCAACTGATGTTAAGTGGTCAATGGTTGAGGAAGTGTGCAAGTTTTTGGGCTTTATTTATGGTAATGTAAAAGTTGTAGCTAAGATTGTTGAAATCAAAACACCTCTTTATGAGCTTTATAATGAATATGGTGAAGCTTATGTCTCCTCTCAAGGCGGAGACCCACAAAATAGCTCTTAAGCCGAAATAAGAGGGCCTTGAAATGTTTCTTACGGGTAAGGAAATGTTTCAAAGGAGTGTTACTCAAATTGAGAAGACTCCACCAGAAAAAATAGATTTGGATGTGTATCTAGAAGAAAATAGGTATTCTTGTGATGATGTCTCCGCAAATCTTGATGCTTTGGCTTGGTGGAAATCAGAAAGGTTGAGGTTTCCGATATTGTCAATGATGGCTCGTGATATTCTCTCTATTCCGGTTACAAGTGTCGCCTCTGAATCTACTTTTAGTGCTGGTGGTAGAATAGTCAATGATCGTCGAGCTTCCATGACTGTTGAGACGGTGGAAATGCTACTTTGTGGCAATGATTGGATACACAATATTCATGATGTTAAAACAAGGCCTCGTGTAAGTGAAATAAACATTCTAATACACTTGAATTGCTTTCATACATTTATTCATAATTTGTACTCCCTTCGTCCCCCAGCAATCTTCACACCTATTTTTACACGCATTTTTGCGAGCGAATTTTATATTATTAATTAAAATGATAAAGTGGTTTTTAAGGTTGGTATGATATATTAGGGGTTAATCTATCATACCCAACCTTAAAAATCACTTTATCATTTCAATTATTAATACAAAATTCGCTCGCAAAAACTCGTGTAAAAGTAAGTGTGAAGATTGCTAAGGGACAGAGGGAGTAATTACTAAAATTTAATTTTTATTGTTGTAGGAATCATTGGATGTTGATGTTTCTGAATCATCTACTCATCAAGAAATTGATCTTCCTGAACAAAGTTGATACTGGAATGATCAAGATTGAAGAGAAGATTGCAGATTTAGACTTGCTGCTGAATCTGAACAAAGTAGATGCTGCTGAATTATCTCTCATTTCCCATTTTATTCCTGAACTTGCTGCTGTTATATTTTGGTTGTGACTTGCCGCTGCTATATTTTGGTTGTAATTGATGAATCTACTTTGGTGTAGTTGAAGTATGGACTTCTTGAAGTTTTTGTAATATTTTAGTAGTGTGATGCACTTACTTTTGAAGTTTGTAGTAGTTGAAGCATGACTCATGAACTTGCTGCTGCAATAGTTTAATTAGTTGTGATGTGTGTTCTTTTAAAGTACGAATAATGTGGTATTTCTAAGTAATTTTAAAGTACTGATGTACTATTATATTTTTGTTGTGTTTTTAAGGAATTTCAGCATTTTAAGCATTCTTCACATAATTTTGAGCTTGAGCTCGAGCTCTATCGAGTTTGGCTCATTTTCTTAAACGAGTCGAGCCCTAGCCCGAGCTCGAGCTTGAGTTTAATCCCCCAAAATACGAGCTGAGCCAAGCCTCGATTTTAACTCGATAACCTTACCGAGCGAACTCGAGCCTAGCTCGATAACATTTTTGAGTCGATCTCGAACACTATGTACTCGGGCAAGCTCGGCTCGTATAATAGCACTAGACTTCTACTTGACTTCTTTCATTTTTTATTGTCTTATTTTGTTGCAATCATGCCAGTTGTCTTATTTAGTTGCAACCTTTTTTCGTTCGCGATCGTCTTATTTAGTTGCGATCACTTCTGCTTTGGCCGTCTTATTTAGGTGCGACCATGTACCCGATGCTCGCTTTGTTGCGGGCATTGTAAGCACATATTCTTTGGCCAGGCGAACACAAGCTCGTCTTATTCGTTTTTCTTTGCTCTGGTCATCTTATTTAGGGGACCATTCGGGGCATAATTAGAGAAACTGAATAATAAATAAAAAGGCATCACGCAAGATGTCCTAATCTATTACACTTATTTACAATTGTTATAAACTCGACAGACTAAACTATATATAATTTACAAGATAACTTACCTTTGTTCTGAGCATCTGGCGACCATACGACCTCAGTGATATTTGACACTTTCTGCTCGGCCTTTGCGGTTGCGGGTTTGCTGATGAGCGAACACGAGCTCGTGTTCGTCCCAAATTTTTTGCCCTGCTCGTCATTACTGACAATATTTTTTAAAATTTGATGTATTCCATGAATAGGAAAGCGGAGTTCCATTCATTTCTTCTTTTGTTTCCACCGAGGAGCTATGACCGACCCCCGGTGCTTGTCTTCAATCTCCATTGGGTCAAAACCTATGCGAGGTTTTAAGTCTGGAATTTCACAATCAGGTTGCTGGTCTAGATGCCCATCTGGTGAATTTACATTCATGGGGTCGGGGGCTCGCCTGGTCGCTATGGACTTTGTGTTTGCCCCGGCCCCTGACTGGCTTGATTCCTCGACTTCTCTCACTTGTTCTACCATGCTCACAACATTTCCATCTTCTTAAGTCTGTTTGATAAAGTTGGCGTCTGGTAGCATCCTCCCATCGGCCCGTAATCCGGGTCTATTATACTGATTTCTTACCCCTCCCGGGCTTTGTCCATAGTCGGGGCTCCTTACTTTGGCAATCCCAACTGTCAACGGAATTCCTTTAGATCGTTGTCTGATACCTTCTCTTGATCGTTGTCTGATAGCTCCTCTGCCTTACACTTTTTCTTCTGATCACCTAGCTTTTTATCCCAGGTTTCTCTGCTCACCGGTTTCTTGAGATACCGGGTAAGGCGGTTCTCCTCGTATAACTCCCAGAGCTATCGTAAGAGATCGCGACACTCATCAGTGTTGTGCCCGATGTATTCGTGGTACGACAGAACTTTGAGGCATTGAGCTGGTCACGATCCTTGATTATTCGCCGGGTCTTCTGCAACATGCCCCGGTCTTTGATTTGACTGTTCACCGTCTGAGGTGAGATGGCGATCACACCTTGGAGTGCGTGTGCATCGGCTTCTTCGTTGAAAGGCTTGAAGGAGCCCGGGGCCTTGTACCCTCCTTCATTGGTTTTTTTTTGTTGGCGACCACCTTCCAGGTCGCCCCTTCTTGCCCAGCCCGAGATTGGGTGCTCACCTCTTGCATGTAGATTATTTTTGCCGCCCGCTCGCGGAACTCGGCATATGTGTTCGGCCAATCTTGGTGTATGGCCTTCCACATGTCTGTGCTAAGGGTGAGGCCCCAACCACCATGAGAATCTTGACATCCTCTTCCACGGGGCCCCGTCGTACAAACACTTATCAAACCTCTCCACGTATGCTCAGTCCGACTCGTCCTTCATTTGCGAAAAGTGTGCTAGCCGCTGCTTTGGGGCCTGGCGAGCACACATGGATGAAAAGTGGGACAAGAACTTCTGCCCCAGTTGTGTGAAGGATGTCATGGACGTGGCGGGCAGGGTTGAGAACCACCTATGTGTCCGATCGCCTAAAGTCATAGGGAACGATCGGCACTGAGTTGTATCGGTGGCGCCCATAGCGATCATAAAGTCGGAGTATTTACTGAGATGAACATGTGGGTCAGACTCCGCATTGAACATGGGGATAGGTGGTCGATTCATTGCCACCTTTTCTTGTACTTCCGCGGACATGATTGCTGGGGAGAGCGGCGAGCACGGCATTGTGCCTGCTCACGAGAGTCCTTTCATAGCGGCCAGGTCGGCCTGTAGGCCCTCAATCGCCTTCTGAATCTTCGTGAATTTGCGGAGTCGACGAACACAGAACGGGGCTGGGTTCCACCATGAGGACTCTGAGGGTCATGCTCATGGTGGGGCAGTCCCCCCTTCTGTGTTCGCCTACACTCACCCAGGCGATGGTCGATGGACAATTTTGTCCCCACCAATTTCTCAGGCTCCGAGCTACGTTGGTGTTCTTAGCGAGCACGCGAGGCCGATTGAGCCTGCTTGCTCGCCCGGGTCGCATGCTGGCGAGCCTGTTGGGACTGATCACCCAACCTATCCTTTGTGGCATTTTGAGATAAGCAAACGCCGACTTTCGCGACCGCTGCGGCTGGTTCCCGTTTGACACCTCGTTTTTGTCCTGTTCAGCCCGATCTCTTTCTGCCCGCTCTTTTTGAGCTCGCAGCAGATAGGTGAGTACCCTTGTTGTAACTGCAGGGTCGTCTACTATATCCTCCAGATTTATGTTCTCCAGGGGTTGATTTTCCCGAGGTTGATGTTGAGCCTCTTCTGGGATAGGAAACTGGCTTGGCCCTGATTTTTGAGTTTGTGTATTTCTGGATTGAGGCATTATATTTTTTTTCTGCCTAGTTTTTTGGAAAATGTTTGGATTGGTTTTGGTACCCTCCTTCTAGCGTCAATTGTTGATAGTCGTCTTATGTGGAAAATATGTCGTGGCTGTGTTGATTGACAAATAAACAAAATAAAATACACGTGTGGTGAGCACAAGTGCAAAGTGGTGAGCACAAGTGCAATGTCACGAGCACAAGTGCAAAGTGACAAGCACAAGTGCATTGCGCCGAGCACAAGTGCAAAGTGGCGAGCACAAATACAATGTGGTAAGTACAAGTGCAATGTGACGAGCACAAGTGTATGTTTGAAATGGAGAGCACCTATATGAGATATAACGACAACAAGGATTTGGTGACCCAGATCTTCAGGAATAACTACGTTTGGGGGCGTACCAAGCCAGGGTTATTTTATTAGTGATTTGGGGATGTGGCGAGCACAAGTATGGTGTGGAATGGAGAGTGAATATCAGAGTAACATGTGGGAAAAATCCGTTTCTCTGGCCCTCTGAGGACCTATTTATACTATTCTCTACCAAGCTGGTGCTGGCACGACGAAGCAGGAGCTGGCTTTTCTTGCTCAACAAGATTGCAAGAGGTGTTGACACGTATCTTATTATGCTCTCCGAGTCGACATCTGTCTTTGCTTACTTGTGAAGACTTTGTCTTGTCGTCCAGGTGGTGTTGCTTAGCAGGTGGCTTGGTCTTGTGGTCGCCCTAGCTGGTGAGCACGTGGTGAGCTTTGATAGTTTCGTGTTCACCCCATGCGTTAGGCTCCGAGGCCCTATTTTGGTACTGTCCTTGTGCTCACCCAATCGAGGCGAGTGTGAATTCTGTCCCGACCAAACCCTTGCTAATGTCGGTGTGGTCGTGTTCGTCCTAACTGGTATGGCCCGTGCTCGTCCACCTGTGTTGGTCCGGACTGGTGTGGCCTGTGTTCGTCCACCTGTTCATTTGGTGGACACGTGGCAGGTGGTCTTTGATCGGTAGCTGATCGGTTACAACACGGTTATACCTGTGGAATGGGTTCAGAAATGATTATACTCAATATGAAGCACATAGGTGAATCCAAAATCGTCTCAGTAAATTCATGCACAAGAATTGACGAGCTGAAATCTCAGGTAACATCAAAGTGGTTTGATCTCACAGATGGTATTTTGTCATTCAGGTCCTCGATTGGTAGTGTTAGCAATTGTAGTATAGATACGGATTTGGATTTGAAAAATCTTATTGCTCTATGCGAATTGACTTTGTCAAAGATTGTTGTTGTTGATATTTTCAATATAGATATCAAACAACCTGTGATAGAGGTTGATGACTGTTTCAGACATGTATATGTTCAGAATCACATGAATGAAAAAAGCAGTACGTATATTTTGGATAGTGATGGTGATGATGAATTTTATAGTGACCATGATATGCAAGATAATATGAATAATGGTGTTGGGTTAAACGTTGATGGTGATGATTTTGATAGTTTCGGTGTAACTGATCATGGTATGCATAAGAGTATTAATGATGATTGTGGGTTGCGTGGTGATGGTAATATAGGTATTATGCCTCCTACTGTAGATTGTGATGATTTTGACAGTGGTGTGGAGCATGTTACGAAAAATGTTGGGTTGAATTTCATAAGAAATGGGTTTTTGAAGATTGATTTGGCATCAAAGTTGAATAGAATACCACGGAGATCAGGCAAGAATTTTTAAGTGAGCGGTTGTGAAGGTGAGTTTGATGGATTAAGTACTTTGCCTTCTTATGATGTTTGCCAAAATATCAAGCAGAAACCTCTTTTATCCGATTCATGGTCTCACATTTTGGATGGTGGAGTTGGCACAATGTTTAAGGAAGGTGCAAACGAGTTCAGAACAGAACTTATCAAGTACTCACAACAAATGAGGTTTAGGTTCAATTACACGAAAAATAACAAGAGTTATATTTATGATGTTTGTAGTGAACGGGAGGATTGTGGATGCCAATGGTTTATAAAAGCCAAGTCACAAAACGTAACAAATGAATTTACCGTGACTAAGGCAAATCTAGTACACACTTGTATTGGGAAATTAGTTGGTAATAAGAATAGGACATGGGGGCAAAGATTATCAGGGATCTCATTGTTCAAGATGTTAGGGCAAAACCTCAAACACGTGGGAAGGACATAATCAACACCCTTCAAAATAGCTACGGTATACACATTCCATACTGGAAAGCTTATCAGACGTATGGAGCTTCAATGAATCAGATTTTCGGAAACTACGATGAGTCTTACGATCATCTCCGATGGTATTGTGATACCATACAACGAACTAATGCAGGTATTTCACAAGTTCTGTTCGAATTATGTCCTAAATTTCATTCTCTAGTGCTTTTGTGTCACTCTAATGCTTGTTCATTTGTATGTTTTTTTTTATATAGGAAGTGTAGTTTCATTGGAGTCAAACAAGAAAACACACTGTTTTGAATGTGTTTTCATTACCTTTAATGCATGCTTGAACAGTTTCAAGAAGTGTCGTCCGTTGCTATTTATAGATGACACTTTCATGACCGGTCGTGCTAAAGGCACACTATTAGCAGCTACCACAAAGGATGAAAACAATGGTACTATTTAAACCATCTACTTTAACATTATTTTGTTAAATACCATGATTTTTTTTAATATTTTCTGAATTCGTACAATCGGGATGAGACAGATTGAGTGCTAGTTTGGAATTATTTCATGCTTAAGTATTTTTATACAATAACTTGCGCATGAACCAGCCTTCTGTTTTATTCCAATAACGTGAAAGTTTAGGTTGAAATACTCAATTTCAGTAGGTTATTATAGAACTGAAGATCCTGAAATTTAATGTGTGTGTTTTTTTATTGGTTATATAGGGTTGTTTCCTGTTGCATTTGTGATCATATCAACAGAGAACAAAGAAAATTGGATTTGGTTTCTTGAGAAGCTCCGCGACTTTGCTAAGCATGAACTTCAAATTTGCTACGTTTCTGATAGGAATACAGGGTTGATGGTTGCTTTCCCTGTTGTATTTGATAAACCACTACACTTGTTTTGCTTTTTCCACCTGTTAACTAATCTTAACGGGAGGTTTACTAAAGGCTGGACAAATGCACAACGAGAAGCCTTACAAGTTCACTTTAAAGAGTGTGTGTGCATATGCGCCCAACATTCGAATATTTAACGAGAAATTAGATATTTTTAAGGAAGTTGGTGGCAAGGTCGCAGAAGAATGAATAAACCAACTACCAAAGGAGAAGTGGGAAATGACATACTCATTACATATTAAATGGTACGTCGAGATGACCTCTAATGCAACGGAACAATTCAATAAGTGGATCAAATAGGCTAGATCACTTCCAATCACACACATGATAGACCACATCCACGCAGGTTTTGTAGATATATATTTGCATATTAATATTTAAGTTTTCTATAATTTATTGATATTTAATTACATGCAGGTATATCTTGTTGGATTGTCGAGAGGAGGCAAAAAGCAGGAGCTGGATTGTGCATTATGCCCGCGTAAGGAGAAGTTGTGGAATATTCTAATCGATATTTCACGGTCATGTAGGGTAGTGCAGTGTCTCGGGGGGAGTTTGAAGTGTTGTCATACCCGTCTGCCGAAGTGGATCTCGCAAAAAAATGTGTTCTTGTTACCATTGGCAAGTGTGTGGGTTCCCTTGATGCATGCAGCCGCTGTAATTTGTAGGGAGAGTCCCACGGTTTACAGATTGTTGAAGATTGTTTTCTAATAAAAAACTACCGAGCATGCTATAGTTATGATATCCACCCAATCCCCGAGTCCGAAAAGTACGAATTTCAGCCCGATGATGTTACTAAATCCAAAATTCTTCCTCCGGTTCTAAATCGGAGACCAGAACGGCAAAAGGAAAAAAGAAAGTCATCGTTCGGAGAGTGGCGCAAGAAGAAACCAAAATCAATATGTTATCTTTGCGGTAAGTTGACAAATCACGACCCTACCACGTGTTTGCTGCAACCGGACGAAGATATAGTTGATTAAGAACATATACCATGTTCTCCTTCTGTACATGTATTTTATTTTTTGGGCTTTTGATTAGAAACATGCAGAATACCAGTTTACCATAGATTCAACCTTCTTAAACTTTGTGATATACTAAGTTTGAGCAGATTGATTTTTTGTTGATGGTGAGGTTTCTGTTTGCAAAAAATTACATTTGGGAATGATGAATTGTATCTATGCAATTTTAATTGTTTTGTTTTGATATGCTTAGTGTTTTTTTTTTGTTTGATCAGGTTGACTTTTTTGGTTAATTGTGATTTTTTGATATGATTGGTGTTTTTTTTATATTGGTTTTAATGTGTTTTTGAGATTTCTCATTTTAAAAACTTGTGCTTTGATTTTTTTTTTTTTTCAACAAAAAGCAGTAGAGATTTCTCATTTTAAAAACTTGTACTCATGGTAATATATATTTCTGCAATGATGTACTTAAAACCACAATAATAACAACATATAATTCTACAGAAATTCAAGATACATGCAAAAAAAAACAACAAAGTTGTGTAATAAAATACACTACATAAACATAACACTAATAAAGCTCCAAATAAGAACAATAGCCCCAACTGTGATTATATTTGTAAATATTATTCTAGGGATCGTGATACTGGACGAATTCGTAGCATTAGATGTTGACGCTTCAAACACGGTATGATTGTGACTGCTCATAACTTCTTCACTATCGTGTTGCGACACACACAAATTCTCGGGTAAACGCCAATGTGAAAACCCATGCATTTCGCACCTATAGTACAACCTTCCCGGATTTTTCTCTGACCATGAAATATGTACGTACACCGATCGATCACATTTTCGACAAGTGGATGTAGTATACTTCAGATATGATTCATTGGAGGTATTTTGTGTGTAGCTTGACATATTGTATTGAACTTTTTCCTTTTTTGCACATATTTTTTTTGAGTTTTCCCCTTCTGGTGTCACAATATTTCTGAAGTTGGAGGTGCTATATATACACATCATTGTTGTAAATCTGACCGTTGCAATGGTTTATAATCGTTTGCATGAATATAATTAAAAAAATAGAGCCCCAAACGGCCATGTCTGACACATGCAACCATTTTTTATTGAACCACTTTTTGGTAAATTTGAAATGCTTGCAACCATTTTGCAATATATTTTTAATTATAACAATGTCATGTTTGTTTCAATTTTTGTTTCTTTTTGTTTTGGACTTAAACATTGTTGTTGATATTGGGCCTAAAAATGCAGCAATTGGGTGCAATAATTTTTTTTTTTTTTAAAGATTGGGCCTAAAATTCTGCATTAAACATTGATTAATTATATCCAAACATTTAAGATTGGATAATTATGTAGCTTATTTAAAAAGCATGCACATATTCATGAAAAAATTGTACCATGCATGAATTCGAGCACAAATTCACATATACATAAACACATTCATGCTAGTATTCATGTGTCAGTTATACCAAGTTCATCATATTTTTTATAATTTACTATAACCATAACCAAAATGTGTAATATAGCATAACATAACATATTATCAGAATGTGTAATATAGCATAACATAACATAACACAACATGTGGCAGTTCACACCCTGTTTATCATGCTGGAATAATATATATAACATAACATGGCTTTTCCAAATGCAACTTAATATATACAGAAGCGAAATATCGTTCATAACATACAAAATACTAAAAATCCAGCCGGATTTATACCAACAAAGTCTGCTGCAATATAGCACACCAAACAAGCATACAGACCCCCAAAATACGAAATATTCAGTTTCAAAATACAGACGTCCACTGAAACAATATTCCATCAACTTTCAATCACCTAAAGATGGTGTTTCCATAAATAGTTCAACTATTTTCTGGTGATAATTACCTGACATACTTTCAGAGAAAATCTTAGCCTTTCCGGAGCATTTCACGATCATGTTTTCGATATGGAGGCAGGCGATAATACCACAGTCAACCGAACTATCCACCTGCTGAATACTTTGCATTGATTTCACATCTGAAAATGCGTTATCCAAGAAAGGGTGTTCAGGAATTTTTGAACAGAAAATCTCCATCATTTTATCCTCAACATAATTAACCTACACAACAAAAAAATGCAACTTCAAAATCCAAATTTCATTGATAGAGAATATGGACGATAAAAGAAATGTTTGATTTACCACTTTGTGGGCTCTTTTCAAATGAGTATCCACCACGCCAATGGTCCTTGGATGCTTTGAGTTATAAAAAGTCCACTCATACTTGTGAACCAATAACTTTAGTAACGTCCAATGAAATAATCCTCCATGAGATATCCCATCAGCCTTTGTCAATAACGGGAATAGAAGTATTTCATGGTCCAACGAGGCCTCCAGCCGATTGTCTATTAGGTGTTTGAGTGAACCCTTTTTACTTGGTTTACTATTCGTTATAAGGTCCTACAAGATAATAGATAAACAAAATAATACAATAATTGCAGTAAATATGCACAAGTAAATATGCATGAAAAATACACGATTTATATTTTTTAATATGCCCAACAATATGCAGTGAAAATTGTTGTCTTCTTTGCACCTGCATATCGTTCATATTTTTGCATCATCACCTCAACCCACACATCAATGACCTAAAAACACCAGTATATTGAAACGCGTTTGGGTTAAAATAGTCTATATTACACTAAAAGTTACAATACGTGTGTTTTTGTTGGAAAAATTCATACTTTTCCCGACATAGGTTCATGATGTAGTGGGCTTATAATGTCACCCATCCTGACCTCGGATAACGGTTGCATGCCTCTCCACACCAAAAGGCTGTGAAAAATAACAACGAGTGTTTTTTTTACCATTATAAAAATGAACTATATAGTATATTTTAAGTATATATAATTTGAAATTACCTCTCTTGTCCTTTTTTCCAAAGCTTGATGATAGCGGATTTCAAATGATCAGGTAACTTGTAGACTGCATGATATGCCTTGTCCATACGAGGGCCTTTAACGTGCAATTTGAAGACCTGAGTACTGACTTTAGGTGCATATTCCTCCACTACAATGCCTGCATGTTCGTTGATGATAATCAACTCCGCTGTACTCAACTGTGGTGTTACTTCCAACTTTTTCCTATCGCAAGCTGTTGTCCTGATCTTAACCCGTGTAGCCAATGTGCTTGGCGATGCATATGCAACTATCTGTGTGCAAGGGATCTGTGATTTCAGATTCAGGCACCACCTTTACATCATAATCATCAAGCCTTGAAATGTGCATCTGTGTAATTTTATCAATGCGGTCAAGGTTGTTCTGGTCTGCATAAATCTGTGTAGGAGTAGAAAGCTCATCCTGGTACAAATCAAGGGTATGTTGGATTGCAATTTTTTGAATATGAGTGGTGAGATCATCTTGGGATGTATGAGCAGGTGTACGAAACGTAGACTGGCCCTTCTGTGATCTAAATGCTTCATTCTCCGCAACTAACCTTGAGTTAAGTTCTTCAATAGCATGAAAGCGTGCTTCATTCGATGCTCGATCCAACTCACGCGCCTTGTTTATTTTATCAATCTCATCAAGGAGAAACTTGTTACAAATGCTTTCATAAAGAATACCAGCATCAACTCCGCATGTTTCTGGTTCATGCTGAGTGCAATCAACTATATCACCTCCATGTAACACCCCCGATTCATCTGTGTGCACGAAAAACCATCATTTTCAATGAAGTCAGCAGATCCATTTATAACGTCAGCAGCAATTTGCTTCACAGGTTGCTCTTTCAGAGATCCCTCAGCTGCGTGCAATCTACTCTATCATCTACACCTAACATCCCCGATTCTGGCTGTGTGCAGTACACACCATCATTTTCACAGAACTCAGCAGCTTCGGGCATAATGTCATCAGCAGGCTGTTTTATAGAGCCCCCCTCAGATGGCAAATCCACTCTATCATCGGCACGTAACACCTCCGATTCTGGCTAGGTGCAGTCCACACTATCATTTTCACAAATCTCAATAGCTTCGTGTATAATGACATCATCATGTTTTTTCTCCTTTTCCCCCACAGATCGCAAATCACTAACCACTCTGTTCACAATTTCATCAACCTTGTTTAATTCTGCCTTGTTAGTTTGTGACAAGTTGAGATAGAATGATGGCGCATTAATGCATTCATTAGCTGAATTAGGCCTGACCAATGTTTTGATTTTGCTCTTTGAGAATGTCGGAACACCTGCCTTCAACAGATTATCATAAATATTGGACCTTTTGTTGAATTCTAAAGACGAACCTACATCCAACTTCTTGTGTTTCTCTCTAATTTCACCACTTTCTGTCTTTAAAAATACCAGTAGTAACAGAAACACCCTACCCGATGTCTTTTTCTTCATTTCCACTGTCTTCCGAGTCACTGGCAATTTCATTATAACCGGGTTCGGATTTCTGGTTGGGCACATTGGATCCAATCACACTCTCGATAAGCAAATCCCTGAATGAAGTTTTTTCTTCCCTCGTTGGCTTTAATATCAACTTATGCACCTGTATTTTTTTTTTTTGGATTTATGGTCATTCGGAAGGTGAATGTATGTTACGTTTTAGTATTGCTCAAATAATAAAAAAAATACTTACGTATCTAGAAGGTAGATTCTTAAGTTTTGTGATGTTTAAACTTCTTCTTCAATAGATTCAGATCCCACTTAAGGAAACGGGGGAATGAAACTTTCATTTCCAGCACCACAAGCTTCGTATGCTCCAACAACCAATACTTCAACAAATAAATAGATGAAAAAAGTTAGTCTAGTATGCTCAAATAAGTCATTTTATCATAAATTAACGAAAAATCACACTAAAGCATAGTGAATATATCATGACTTACCGGCAAGAGTATTGCACACCCTCCCATTTTCATGTTTCGTGTGGTTTTGATTTGTTTCCAAAGTACGTCAATCACATATCCACTCCAATCGTACAACATCACCTCATCCATCTTTTCAAGATATTCAGTTAAATGCAAGGCGATCGATGAACTCTGACTGGGCGATAACACGGAGGCCATTAGATAAAAATGCATCAATCTGGCCACATCTTGTACACTTGTTTCATCAACCTTTGACAATAGTTTCTTCATTTTGCCCAAAATGTGTGTCTTGTTAAGGAGGCACTTCTTCTCCAAAGTTTCTTCTAACCCAGGAAGCATTCCTCGAGTTCTTCTTTGTGAATGGGATTTTTTTTGTACCTCCCCCGATTCCAAACACAAGTGAAACATCACGACTGGTAAGTGGCACTTCTTGTCCCCCAATTATGAACATTTGAGATTTTAGATCGTAACACTTCAAGATACTCCTTATATCTTTTTCATTCTTATTGCACATGTTCTCCAACGTTTCACGATTAGATCTGTTGGGAAATTTATAGTTTTGATGAAAGTTCGAAAAACACATGTAATAGGACCAATGGACACATTAGGTATCGATGTTTATATTACCTCGCTATAGAAGACCAGTTGATAATGATTGTATAGAACAACCGATGAAATAGATGGAGTCACATATTGAGGGGAAACTCAATATGTATAGGTCGATCTGAAGACTCAAAGGACAAATTGAGCATCCCGACAGCCGAAATGCAAGACAAGAACGAAGATCGACGATCCGATCTAGTCGATATCTCACCGGGTCATAAAGCTCAAACTCGTAATACTTGAAGATCGATGACTTCCAAGATCGGACCGTAAGACCTACATCACCGAAGTCCGCTAGTTGAAGCTAAGTCAACCGGCACCCGAGAAGACTCTAACAGTAGATCGTCCGGGCTGTGACCGATCGGTCATTTCACCACCAGAAATCGATGTTTCACCTAATCATACGCCTATGATCCGAACAAGAAGAATGTCAAGCTTAGTTGGAAGAACAACACCGAAAAGTGAGTCTCGCTATCCAATAAGAACAAGACACGATGATCGAGCCAGAAATTGCGGATTTCGATGCTACCTCTCAGAATTCGGCTACAAAGTACAAATTCACGCTTTTGGCCATGCCGCTTCGGCTCGTCACATCAAGCTCGCAAGTTTACCAAATATACCAAATTCAAATTGCTTCCAACGGCTCTTTGATTTCAAGGTCTATATATATGGGATTACACTTTAGAGTGAAACAACGGAAATACAAATCGAAAATGTTTGAACAATCAAGAAGCTCAAGCTAATATCGATTTCGCACAAAGAACACGATCAAGAAGATTATTTGTATCAAGTGTTCATCCCATAAGTTCTTAGCATAGAAATCTTTTCATCTAGTTTTGTTAGCTCGCTTATAATATGAAGAAAAGATTTCATAGTTGGAACCAAAACAATCTTACCCAAACCTCCAAGTTAGGTTAAGTTGTTTAGCAAGATTTCGCATCAGGGTTTTTAGTTACGATCTCTGGATCGGTTGAGTGTGAACTCTTTAAACATCTAGTTGGTGTCTTTGTGTTGGACTTACACATAAAAACAAAATCCAATTGGTTAAGTAGGTGCCCTTCTGATAGGGAAGAGTGGACGTAGGACCGGTTTGTCCGAACCACTATAAATCTTGTGTGCCTTTATAGCTTTTGATTAACTGACATTACACAATCGCACACAACCTTTAAAAGCGTACATATTCCAAATTGAGATCGATTAGCACCAAGCTTCGATCCGATCAAACTTCGACACTTGATCAACCGATTAAAAGATTAACTTTGAAATCGATTTATCAAACCGGTTTTTCACACGGGTAAAACTTAAGCTTCCGCGACACATCGCTTAAACCGATAGTTACTTAGAATCGATCTGCCTTTAGGCGATTAGTAAAGTTGGTTATCGACCCCAAATGATTCACTCTTTTCTGATCGAGGCTAATCGCCCTCACACCGATCTGCAAGAAAAAGTTTTAGAAGTCTATTCACCGCCTCTCTAGACTTACGCCCTCACTAACCCGTTCGGGACCTACAAGTGGTATCGAGCGGTTGGTTCTCTGGACCACGACTTTTTGTGTGTCATCGATTCTTGAGGAAGAATCTTTGTGGTCAATCGAATCGATCTTGAAAACCGCTTTTAAAACTCATTCATTTTCCAAAATCACTCAAAGATGGATAACACCTCATGTATGTATCATGATCCGCCAAAGTTCTCAATCGATGAGTATGCAGATTGGGCCATATATATGTCCAACCATCTAGGTTCGATCAATTGGCGAATGATGGAAGTCATCGAAAAAGGACCCATCATCATATACTACGATAACCCCGCGGTTGGAGGATATCCGGACTTTGCACCGAAGTCTTGTGCGTAAAAGCCCAAATTGATGGATGCAAGAGGAAAGAAAGTCGCACACACTCTGAATACTATCGCAAAGGCATATTATCATGAAAACCATGGATAAGGTCACCAAGGAAAAGATTAAGTATCTCAAATCATGCGAAAGCAATGTGATACTCAACGAGATATCGCGAGGAAAATGAATGATAAAAAGACGATCGCCTACAAGTTTAACCGGTGAAGTTCGAAAAATCGAAGATGCTTTGTAACGAAACCATAAACGAACTCGATGGAAGGATTACAATGTCTATAAACAAGCGAGAACTTGGTAGAGATGTCCGATAAAGATATCAACTACAAAAATCCCAAGGTCTCTCACCAAGAAATGGGACATGAAGGTCACGGTAATCAAGGATTGCCAAGACATTTCAAAGATGAAGCCAAGTAGCTTGTTCTTGAGCCTTAAAGCTCACTTAATTCGATTTGATTGAAAGAGGACAAAAGTGATGAAGATGAGGTGCCCGCCAAGCCTCAACTTCAAAATCGGTTGCTTTTTTAAGGCAACCAAAGAGCGAAACGAAGGCCAACGAACCTCATTGGGAATATAATAAGTCGGTGTAATGGAGACGCTCGCTACCGGGAAGCTTGAGAAGTCGAACGTCCAACTTGGTAAGTATCGAAGATTTTATAAGGACTATCAACATAAAGGGGGAGATAGGAGATCACCCAACGGATCTCCGAAAGAACCAGATCCGATGATCGAGGGATCACGAGATGAAAAGAAAAGAGATAATCGACCGGCGGAAGGAAGAGATAACCAATCGACGAAGAAGTTCGATACTATCGAAAAGGGAAGTCACCGATAGGTCATACGCAGCATTTTATGAGTGATTCACCGGAAGGAAAGGTTCGGTGGATCAAGAGAGTGCTTTAACCGTGGAGAAGCCAGTCACTATAAAAGCAGACGCCTGACTGACACCAAGAGAAAGGGAAGAAAAGAGGAAATGTAAGAGAGCAACGTTATAGGGACGTAAGAGCCATGGTTGTCGACACGTCGTGAATCGACGATTCTATATACCTCCGAGGACTCGATACTCCTCTGTAGAAGACTTTCGCCTTGAGAAGCTAGTCTTTGCTGACTTCTATGAAAATGAAGATCCGATATTCTCTTGGACGATGATGAGATCTCGCCCGATGGCCGGGAGGACCAACTGAGGTAACCTCCAAACCCGCTTGCTTCGCTTTACACCGCTATCATTAGCACACCTCTTTGGAGATTGACCAGCCTACTCGAGCAATTGCTTGAGGATCTCTCCAATGCAAGAGACATTTATGCTATAAATGAAGCTAAAAATGATAAGTTTGAGACCCGTAAATAATCACCTTAAAAAAAAAATGATCTTAGTAAAGCCTCCGAACTTAGATCACCTGAAATCGCCGAAGGCAACCGAGAAATTGAAAATTCTCGAAGTTAAAGCTTCGATCGGGAGAAGATATCAAAGATCACCGGCAATTAACAAACAAAGAAGTTCGATGACTTCAAAATCCTCGCAAGCAAAATTCGATGAAATTGCTCCAAAAGCATGAAAGTTTAAAATCATCTCGAGGATAATCATGTAAGAAAATAGAGGTTTTTTCAAAATCATCTAAAACCGCTTCAAGACATGAACGCCTATTTTCGAACAACGACAACAAGAAGGACTTGCTTATGAGAACCCTTCCACATCCTCAAAAGCCCCTACGATTCATCTTAAAAAGGTGTAATCGCACGAAGTTCGACAAAGATACACCAAAAGCCAAACATGTATCTAATAAGGAAAAAAAAAACCGGTTGAGCGGTGTAAGGCGGTGCCAACCGTAAGAAATGAAATGGACCCCAATCGGTAAAAGCATCGATCGAGGAATCAACAGAAGAACCCAGTTCTTCTGAAGAGACCTCAACCTGATCAACAGATCAGGAATCAGAAAAGACAACCTGTAAAAAGGAAGTCCAATCTGAGACCCAATCAAGGTCAGCTGCCTAATAAGCATGCTTCAGGTAAACTGCAAAAACCACCTATGCCGAAAAGATATGAATCTTTTGATGGTAGCAGTCGTACCTACCCCTATAATCAGAAATCTAGGGCTCCTGCACCTGAACCACACTGGATAAAAAGAAGACAAACAGAAAAGATAAATCCCAAGTCTTCTAAGTCATCCAAGGTTCACACTAATAATCATACAAATCAGAAAGCATATACAGAGACGTACGATTATGTTGATAGGTATGGGAGACAAATCAGACCTTATGATCTAACTGATCACAATAGAAGTGCTCTGTTTGTATGGATCCCCAAAACTAATCCTAACCCCTCAGGACCCAATCCAAAAGGGGTACCTAAAGCCCGATTTGGGTCAGCAGGATCGCGTGGGTCCGCCAACAAGGAGGTGTGCAAGCAACTATCTCGCACATCGATAGTGGATGCTCAAGGCACATGACAGAAAACAAGCATCTCCTCGGTTCATACATAGAATGTAAAAGGCCAGCGTGTGCTCTTTTCGGTGATGATAACTTTGGTTATACCAAAGGATTCAAACCTTAGAGAATGATGATGTACAAATAATCGAGTCTCAGATGTCAAGGTCCGAAGCACAACCTATTATCGGTTTCACAATTTGCGACAACGGATTCAATGTTGAGTTCTCGATCGACTAATGCACTATCAAGAATCGAGCCACTCAACAGATTTTGCTAATCGGTTCAAGAAAGGGACGATCTACACAAATGATTGGAACAGTTGCCCAAGAAATGCATGCCCGATTGTCAAGAGTTCCAAAAGTAGCAATGACTCGGGTACAAAAAGAATGAGCCATCCAACTTTAACTCTTAATAAGATAAAGAAGGATGTCTCTAGTGGAAGGACTTCCGAATGAAGTATTTTCAAAGGATCGGACATGTCTTGCATGTCGAAGGAAAAACAATCAAAGCTTCATTCAAGGGAATTCCCTGGACCAAGATCCAAATTAGAAATCGCAAATCGCTTATATGGATCTATTCGGACCCGCTTACACGGTCGATCTCAACGGACGAAATATACTCGGTAATCGTGGATGACTATTCAAAGTTTACCTAGGTTATATTCTTACATAAGAAGAATAAGACGACAAACGAAGATACCCGAGCCGCTAAAAAAGATTACAAAATGAGAAGGGTGTCGGTGTAGTAAAAATCGACGATAAAGGTACGAATTTTCAACTCTTTTATTAATGATTTTTGCTCTAAGTTTGGTATACAAAGATGAAACATCACCGCAAGGACGCCACAACAAAAATGGAGTAAATTGAATCGGAAGAACGAGAATCTCTCAAAGAAGTTCGCCAGACGATGTTAGCCCTAACATGCAATACCAAGCCGTTTCAAGCGTATAATCAACAACGATGCCATACTCGTAATGGATGTCTTCCGACTAAGGCTCACTACAAAACACCCTATGAACCGTGGAAGGACGTAAAAACCTCGTGGTCTCTTACTTCCATGTTTTTTTGGTGTAAGTGTTTCATACACAACAATGGGAAGAGTCGGGTTGAAAACCTTTGAAGCGAAGTCGGATGAGGGCATATTCTTAGGATATTCCTCATCTAGCAAGGCTTTCAGGGTCTACAATAGACGAACTCTACTTGTGGAAGAAACACCCCATGTAGTCTTTGATGAAGCATCTTCTGATCAAGAGAAATTTGCCTCAGAACAAGATGTACCTGATCAACAAGTACCTGATGCTCGAGAAAATGGATCGCCTAATGATCAAGGAAAAAAAAGAATCGAAATCGAATTCGGTATACATTCCGGATCTAGTGGATTCACCGATCATTCAGATCCTAAGGTACGAAAAACCTGTTTAAGAAGAAGCCGATATAAACCGAGACAAAGATCAATCGAACCATCCAGGTTCGAGAGGGGAACACTTGAAGTTCCCACTAACGTACATCGCCACACATGATGAGTCCAACATCACCGAGACTTGTTCTTATCAAGTGGATCATAACTCTGCACCACTCCCAATCGCTAGTAATGAAATTTTATCAGAAACGGACGATGTTCTCCAAAACAACGCAAATCAGAACAGATGGACCTGGATAACCAGTCATCCAACTGATCTAATAATCGGAGACCCATCTGATAAAGTTAAAACTAGACATCAGATTGGTGAAAGTGCCATGTATTGTCAAGTATCCGCCTATGAAGGAACCAACAACTATAGAGGAAGCTTCTACAAGACGCAAGTCGGATTCTAGCAATGCAGGAGGAGCTTGAACAGCTCGAGAGAAATCAAGTTTGGGAATTGGTAGACAGACCAAATCATCAAGACGTAATTGGCACGAAGTGGGTATTCAAGAACAAGAGAGATGAGAAAAACATCATCACCAGAAATAAGGCAAGACTTGTAGCTAAGGGGTATTCACAATCGAAGGAATTGATTATGATGAGACATTTGCACCCGATCGCTCGCCTAGAAGCCATTCGGTCAAGCTTTAAATACGCTTCCCACGAGGGTTCACTGTGTATCGATGGACGAAAGAGTGCTTTCTTAAATCGGGGGTACTAGCAGAGGAAGTTTATGTCGAACAACCTCCGTGCTTTGAAAAGGGTAACCAGTGTACCGCCTAAGAAAAGCTCTCTATGGTGCGAAACAAGCTCCTCGAGCTTGGTATGATACACTCTCCGCCTTGATCGAAAGTGGGTTCACTAAAAGGAACAAAGGATGTAACCTTATTCGTAATAGAAGATGGAGAAGATATTCTCGATGGTTCAGATCTACGTGGGCGACATCATCTTCGGATCTCCCAACAAAAGCCTATGTGAAAAGATTCAAAGAACCGATGCAAGGAAGTTCGAGATGTCCATGATGGGTCGATGAATTAATTACGGGTCTTCAAGTAAAGCAAAGTACGAAGGATATTCATCTCGCCAAGCAAAGTACACTAGGAATTTATTGGCTAAGTTTGGAGTTCAAAATTGTAAGGAAGCCAAAATTCCTATGATGACCGGATTCAAGATGGATCCGCATGAGGATGGTCGAAAACAAATCGGAAAGAATATAGGGCTCTCATTGGATCTCTACTATACCCGACCGCCAAATAACCGTATATAACCTTCGCAGATAGGTGTATGTGCGATTTCGTGCAAATCCAATGATAAGACACCTAGAAGCGACTAAGCGGATTCTTAAGTATCTGAAGGTGACATAAACCTTGGTTTATTTTACCCATCGATGATAATCTAGAAACTTAGCGGGTATTCTCGATTCGATTATGGAGATTGCAAGATTGATGAAAAAATCCACCTCGAACTTGTCAATTCTTAGGAAGTAAAAGCGATCTCGTGGTTTTCAAAAAGCGGACATCGGGCGATATCTACTATCAAGGTAATATATGGTCATAGGAAAATTTTGTTCCCAATCGCTCGGCTTAAAAGAAATGTGAGGGATTATAACATTGAAGCTAAGAATGTACCTATTTTTTCGTGACAATAATAGTCTTATTGCAATCACTTTAATCCCGTTTCTACATACAAGATGCAAGCATGTGGATGTGACACCATTTTATAAGAGATCATGTTGAAAAGAAGAATATCGAAATGGAAAAGATTCATACCGATATACGAAAAGTCGATATTCTAACCAAGCCACTAGCCGAGATCGATTCGAGAATTATGCAACGAAGCTAGGCTTCGGATCTTGGAGAAATCGCACCTAAAATGTTTGATGGATTGTTCTCGTAACCAACCGGGTTAAGAGACTAACCAGCCGAAAGGAATCGATTGAGTTTGGTATCTCAATCGATCGGAAGATCGGTCAAGGAACCGATATGAGAAGATACCGATCGATTTAAAGTTTATCGATTAAATGAACTCGATCGCTTAAAGGATTATCCGATTAAATCTGCTCAGCTTACACTTTATAAGTCGATTAAGTTTATATTCAACAAGCAATATTCACAAGTGGTATTCACAAGATTAAAGCTTAAAATCGCATAAGGATACATGAATTTTACACAACAATGGAATAATAGAACTTTTCATTGATAAAGACCCAAGGTCGATTACATTACAAGATACAAGTACAAAGGACCCGAGGTCAAGACATAAGTCATAACCAAAAACCCTAAACCTATAACCCTAAACCCTCATCCTAACCCAAGTAGAAGCAGGGAGAGAGATATTTTAAATCGATGCTCTCATTTTCCCCACTTAACAAGGGGAGAGAGGGCTTTAAAGAAATCCTAAAGCCGCTAAAAGGGTTAAAACCAAAGGGAGCGACAAATGCCTTGATATAGGATTTTTAAGCCGAGCCCTAAGAAAGAGTCAATGGGCTCTCCAAATTTAAATGGTGAGTTAATATACGAAGATCGGTTGTTGGTGATCAAGATCGATATCAAACTCACGTTCATTTTCGCATAAGTCTGTTGATGGTAGTTACATCATAACGATAGACACACAAGGTGCATACGGTTAGGAGAAGTGTCTTCTCGGTTCTGCAACAAAGAAAGCCCGCCGCCATGGTGGCAGAGAAGCTTTTGCAACAATCATTATGTGAAATCTTTGATGACGATTTAAAAACAAAGGATAAGGGGACGCCTGAGTTGATTTGAGAAGTTGAAATCATTGAAAAAGGGGTAAAGGTGTTTGCTTAGGAAGTTTCACCTAAATAAGGGTTCACCAGATACATGATTCTACAAAAAGAAGATAAGTATGGTGATTTGGTTATGTTGTGTAAAACAATTGGTCCAATTTATAGAGATCAAGCAATGGTGCAAATGCAAATTCAAGTTCTCAAAACCTTCTAGAGAAATCGCACCAAAAAAGACGTGTAGGAATCACGCCGATCGATAATTTGATAAATTTACTACGGATTGACATATCGAAAGATTCGCATTTATAATTACGCATAAAAGTCAAATCGCTACCAACTTAGGGAATAGAGACTACTATTCTAGACTAAGTTTTGGCGGGTAACACTTATTCCAATAATTGGATTAACTTGAGAAGAATCAGATTAGGTCAACCAAAATCGATACATCTGGTCGATCGGATATGAGAAAGATCACCGAGCTTAAACTCCAACAAATCGATACATCGGTCTATGGGAAAATGCGAAATATCGGTTGAAGGGGGGAACTTCAACCCATCAAAAGAGGATCGGAGGAAATCGACGATTCAAGGAAGATCAGTTGAGCTTGGAACTTCAACAATCGATGATCAAGTGAAGAAGATCACTAAAAAGGATCGGTTGGAAAAATCTTAAGGCTTAGGCGTAATACTAAGATCAACAAGTGAAATCAACATGGACAAGGGTATTGATCGACACAACATCACCAACCAGACACGCATTTCTTTTCTCTTGTTCCTTGCTTATTTATCGAATCTTATCTGATATCATTTGCCTTACTGTACCCATTATCCTTGTGACGTATTTCCTGCAAATCATTTAATGCGGACGTGGGGAACATGTATTAACTGCTACTAAATATGCTTTTAAATCCAAAAGGTTTTCGTACGTGTTTTTTTCCTGACCATACGATCAAAACCGCTTAATCTGGAGCGTTCAATCTTTTCAAACGGTTGATCTTCAAAATCGTGTCTTCTTCTTCCTCCTCGCCGTTTTATAAAGTTCATCAAAAACATACCAGAGTTTTCCATTTCACAAACTTGCGATTTATTCTCTGAAAACTCCAGATTACTTCTCTCAGATTCAAAGTGTTTTCCTAAGTTTCAAAATCATCTTTCCGAAAAACAAAATCTGGTAATCTATGTTTATTTGATATATTTTTTTAAATCCATTGATCTTAAATGTTTTTATCCTGTGTTATGCTTTATTGTTTCTTAGTTTCCGCAGGTGATATTCTTTGTATTAATGCACAATTTTTTAACCGAATCTATCTTATCTCAGAGATGATCACTACCAGGTATGGGTAAGATAATGTGCAACTATCGAATCGGCAACAAAGATTGTGGATGATAAGTTCAATGCAGCTTCAATATCACTCGTGATCCTAATCCATGGAGGTCGAGCAAATTCTCGCGAAAAAGGCCTTGAGAAATTTTATACCGCTTCACCGCAATCCAAAGATGCAAAGATGAAGCACTAGAATTCCTAAGGAATTTAAGAGTGGATACTGATGCTCCGGAGAGAAGAACTACTTTTCGACAAAATAACGGAGAAGAAATCGATCGTCGAATAAGGATATAACACGCCTGCTCAAATTACCCAAAGGACGGATCTACTTTTTTCTCATTACAGGGAGAACGAAGATGAGCCGATCGAAAAAGAGCTTTTCGCAGAAGCCGACAAACATCATACGCCAGGTTTTGTCGCCAATGCTCAAGAGGAAATACCGATTGTTGTTTGACATATTGTCAAAAAACAATTATGGGTATCAGATTCAGCCCGGATGCTATTACATCCGGCTAAACTGCACAAAGATGGTCGCAATAATTGATGGAGCCAAGAACATCAATCGGCATGGGTTTCAAAGGCCATTCTACTCCAAGAACATGATAAATTTGAGTTGATGAGTGGAGACAGGTATTTACAAGAAAAAGATCAGCCCCGATCTCAACAAGGTTGCGCTTATCCTCTGAGGATAAAATGCCAAAGGCCAAATGGGAAATGAATGGACCGAAGTCCTATAAGGCCTTTCTCACGCCCACTTCACCATTTTTTTGGGCCACCGGGCGATGATATCGCCAACCCCCCAAAGTCTAAGAAAGGAAAAAAGCAAGAAGACAACTTCATCTACACCAGATGCCCCCTAAGAAGAAAAGAAAACCGGTGAAGGCCCAGAGAAGAGGCCAAGAAGGCGAAGCAAGCCTCCATGACTCGATGTTTGAAGATGAGTCGATGAAGAAAGAGTCCTAACAACAGAAGTAACAACAAAATCGTGAAAAGTCGACGGGCAAAGCTTTTCAAACCGAGAGTCACAGATCATTTTGAGGAAGAAGACGTTCGACGATCTCTTCTCTCTCAAGCTCGAGCCGATTCACCACTCGCACTAATGGTCATTGAGCACGACTCTCCTATTCTTCCACCGCCAAATAACCTCAAACCGCATCATCATGACCGTAAAGTTTACTCACAGGGAACCAAAAGACTCGCTTCCACAAAGCAGAATATCTCAAGTAGTCGAACCGATCACCATCTTCCGCCGACTAAGCACAACCAGAACCTTCCACATCTCATCAAATCGACTGACCGACAATTTCCCGAGTCCAGATCAACAAAGATCATAATCGGGAAATTGATCAATGCTAATCGAAAAGAGAAATTGATGAGTCAGACCTTAATCGGGCCCTAACCCGCCATACAAGAGGAAGTTTTGAGATCCTCATCCGAGAGATCTTCGACAAAAAGCTTCTCGGACTTTATAATAATTATTGAACAGATGGGCGGTGCGTATGAGTTTGCGGACCGATTTCGACATGAGGAAATCGCTAAAAGTGGGATCACCACCGAAGCCGATAATCGCTAAATCCACAAAGCTCGATCCACGCGGAAGCTAGGGTTGCTTTAACAGATTTAATCGAGATCGCCGACAAAGCTCCCCAAGCGATGCCATCATGAAGGATACAGAGTCGCCGGCGATAGTGGAGCCGGTGTCGCAGCTTCATGACCAACCACCGGAGGCACAAACAATCAATCGCATCAAGTGACAATCAATATTCCAACATCACACGCCACTATCGATCAACTTCGTGAGATCAAATCTTGTCTCAAAGATCTCCCCGAAAGAAGAAGTTGAGGGATCGATAAACGATCAAAGACAAATTGTCATCAAAGAAATATCAAATCAAAGGAATTGGCTATTTCCCAGATTAGGGCAATCAAAGATCGGTTCTCCCAAATCAGTGTCCCATCATCATACCGATCCGATAAAGACCGTTGATACCAAATCGACTCAAAAGGATAAACAACAAGTTTTTTTTCCGATGCTCATCGACAAGCTAGAATTGACAAGAGAAAACTTGACAAACCGATTAAAACACTCTCCATTGCCATGGAATCCGGCCAAGATCGAAATGATATCGACGATTCAAAATCCAACCGCTCAAACTCAAGGCATATCATTTAGATCTCTCAACAAAGGCGATCGCAGATCAACTTTGGTTCTCGACCTCCCACCTCACTACTTTTTTTATCAAACCAAAAGGGGAAGGACAGATTGAGAAACCATCCGACATAACAGTCTTGAGGACATCACAAACTCGGACTCTCGAAAGATGTCCAAAGAACAGAGATAAATGAAGAAGCCCGAAAATGCCAAGAAGAAAGAAGGGCGTAAAAAAAAAAATGGCAGAGGCGTAAAATCAACAAGAAAATCGGATCGAGAGTGAAGAAAGGAAGGACCTGAAAATCCGTGCGTAACCTAAAATTTGCCAAAAGAGTTGATGAGATCATCCCAAAAACTCACAAGATTCAAGAGATTTGAGGAATGGAATAAGATCGAGAGGAATGGCTTCGGATGCCTTTGTTCTTAATCTTGTTCCACAAGAAGAATCTCGATGAAGAATTCCTCAACCGTTAAAAAATAAATACCCGGATTTTTCAAGTATCTCGGAAAATGAGGCCAAGCTTATCAATGTAAAAATAATTCGCCAAGAGTATGATCCATTGGAATACTCAAGAAGAAGGCGGATGGCTCATTTGTGATGGCATTTCAAAGATTCTATTTTGACATCCCGAGCAAAAACACATATAATCGATCTTCAAAGGACTAATGATGTCAAATGGAAACTTTATCGATTTTCAACGCATGCTCAAGATCAAAGAGAGATGCCGTAAGGATACAAGCTTAAAGAGTAAAGAATCGTAAGACTACTCAGATCGCCAGCTTCTTATTTTCAAACTTTTCTCGATGTAACATGTAATCAACATTCATTAATGAGAAAAGTTTATTTTCCGATCCTAACACAAAGTCTCATTGTCTTCTCGATTATATGCTCTTAATCGTTTCTATTTTTTTTATCAACTGCTTTTGGTTTCTCAAAGTGTTTTGGTTTCATCAAAAGGGAATTGTTGGGAAATTTATAGTTTTGATGAAAGTTCCAAAACACATGTAATATGACGATCGGACACATTAGGTGATCGATGTTTATATTACACCTATAGAATAGAAGACCGTTGATAATGATTGTATAGAACAACCGATGAAATAGATAGGTCACATATTGAGGGGAAACTCAATATGTATAGGTCGATCTCAAGACTCAAAGGACAAATGATATCCCCGACGGGCGGAATGCAAGACAAGAACAGAAGATCAGGTCGATCTGATCTAGTCAGATATCTCAGCTGAAGTCATAAAGCTCAAACTCAAAATACTTGAAGATCGATGACTTCCAAGATCGGACAAAAGACCTACATCACCGAGTCTCGCTAATTGAAGCTAAGTCAACCGGCACCGAAGACTCTAACAGTAGACCGATCGCCCAGATCGATCAAATCACCACCGTGAAATCAAGTTTCACCTAATCATACGCCTATGATCCGAACAAGAAGAATGTCAAGCTTAGTTGGAAGAACAACACTTTGAAAAAAGTGGAGTCTCATATCCAATAAGAACAAGACACGTATGATCGAACCCATAATTGCAGGATTTTGATGCTACCTCTCTCAGAACGGCTACAAAGTACAAATTCACGCTTTTGGCCATGCCGCCTTCTCGGGCTCGTCACATCAAGCCCGCAAGTCTCACTAAATATAGCATGAAATTCAAATTGCTCTCCTAACGGCTCTTTGATTTCAAGGTCTATATATATGGGATTACACTTTAGAGTGAAACAACTAAAATACAACGAAAACGTCAACAATCAAGAAGCTCAAGCTAATATCAGATTTCCGCACAAAGAACACGATCAAGAAGATTATTTGTATCAAGTGTTCATCCCATAAGTTCTTAGCATATAAATCTTTTCATCTAGTTTGTTAAACAACTTTATACGCAAGAAAAGATTTCATAGTTGGAACCAAACAATCTTACCCAAACCTCCAAGTTAAGTTAAGTTGTTTAGCAAAATTTTCGCATAGGGTTTTAGTTCGATCTCCGGGATCGGTTGAGTGTGAACTCTTTAAACATCTAGTTGGTGTCTTTGTGTTGGACTTACACATAAAACAAAGTACATTGGTTAAGTAGGTGCCCTTTGTGATAGGGAAGAGTGGGCGTAGGATCGGTTTGTCCTAACCACTATAAATCTTGTGTGCCTTTATAGCTTTGATTAACTGATTACACAATCACACACAACCTTTAAAGCGCATACATATTCCAAATTGAGATCAGTTAGCACCAAGCTTCTGATATGATCAAACTTGACACTTCAGTCAACTGATTAAAAGATTAACTTTGGAATCTGATTTATCAAAACTGGTTTTTCACAAGGGTAAAACTTAAGCTTCCGCACACATCAGTTAAACTGATAGTTACCGAACTGATCTGCCTTCAGACGATTAGTAAGTTGGTTATCAACCCAAACTGATTCACTCGCTTTCTGATCAAAGCTAATCGCCTCACACCGATCTGCACAAAAAGTTTTCGTAAGTCTATTCACCCTCCCTCTAGACTTGGTCTCTCACTAACCCGCTTAAGGACCCTCAGACGGTTTTCTGACTTTGAACAAATATCTTATGGGTATCTTCTCTATCTCTTGGATATGGGCTCTAGAGAACTTGAGTTCCTTTATTTTCATCACAACTGTTTTGAGGTTGCTTCAATAGTATGTTACGCCTTCCTCTACTATTACAGCTCCTTAAAAACAAAAAATAAAAGCCAGTTCAAACATGAATATTAGTACAAATTCCAGCCAATAAGATATAATATATAATACCAGAATATACAAGTTAAATTCTAGTAGACACAGTGTAAATATCAATACGTAAAATATTTACTTACTCACCAAAGTAGTTTTTAGGTCTCAAAATTTTCTCCTTTCTGTTATCATCGGTTTCAGAACTATACTCAGAAGTTGATGCATCTAATATTTCATTCAAACCCCCAATCTTGCAATCTGAATTCAAACAAAATTGCAAGGTTTTATGCATAAATAGCTAATATGTTTAGCACATATCGAAATACCACCACAATTAAACATGCATACCGTCAGAATCATTGTCTAAATCAGAGGTCTCTATCCTCCTCTTTGCTGTACTCTTTATACTGACCCGCTCCTTAAAATCTTCGAAAAATATTAATACGTTTTAGCACATAATGACCTGCTATTTATAAAGAATATGTTCACCTACATAAATATAAGTGTTCAATATAGAACAAACTAGAATCAGGATCCGATGTTGTTATACTATCGCCTTCAACAGATTTCCCTAACCAAAATACAAAATTAATCAACAAAATAATACTCACAAATGAGGTAGAAATAAAAATATTTGGTAGTCTCAATAAGTTAAAAATACCTCTCTCCCTTATTTTAACCGATGGTGTATTTTATCCACGCTTTCTTGCAGCTTCAATTAGATAACAAAAAAAAAAACAATAAAAAAACTTTATTAGTTGTTTACTTAGGTTAATAACAAACACAAACACACACATCCATACACAAATGCACTGTCCAAAACACAATATCTCACATATTTTTGGGTGAACATGTTCATGTTTAATAATGTCTATGTTCATCTAAATACATGCACTTATTCATTGTCTATGATCCTACTGTTACCTTTAGCTGCCATACTCGATCTTGTTGTCTGTTTTCCACTGCTAGTTGTAGCTATCCAAAAAAACAAAAACAATCAATCTAATATTCAGAAACATTTGAACATCAACAAGGAAAATTAGAAAAAATCAAGAGTTCAAAAAATAATAACCAAAATATGAAGAAACTAAGAAAATCATGATTTTTTTTAAAGAAAATACCTTCGTCTCCTCCAATCTTGTGTTTGCCCTTTTTCACATTTTGTTCTTTTTCACCCTTAGTTTTGATAATTCTCTTCCTTTTACCCATCTAAAAAAAAATGCAGCAATGCAATAAAAAAAAAAAAGTTAAACCAAGCATGAATTAAACATAAACTAAACATCTAAATTTCAGATTTAGCGGCAAAAATCTAAAAAATGCATCCTTTCTGGTATAATTTTTGAAAAGAACAAGAACCCAACTATTTTGTAAAATGAATGATATTCGGATTAAGCAATCCGTGTTTGATTTTCGGAACAAAAACAAGAAAAAGAACAAGAACCCAAAACAACTGATTTCCTACCTTAAGCAATTCGGGTTTGATTTTTCACCAAAAATCCACCACTCAAAACCGAAAATTACCCTCTTCTTTCCTCTTCTTGTTTCTTTCTCTCTCTATTTTTTCTGGGTTTGCCCTTATTTTGGTGTGAATTTGTTTTTGTTTTGAGAAATAATGAATCTGGTGGTAGGATTATGGGGAGGAGAGAAGGTGGCGTGTTGCAGGTGTAGTGAATGATGGCTCTGATGGCTATCATTTCGAACAGTAATGATGGCAGCGGTTATAATTTTCCCATTGCTGACTAAAGAGGCTAAATGAAGGGTAATAAGGTCTTTCTATGACTCAATTTGGACTTATTAGTATTAGTTGAAATACTTTGGACCTAAGAGTTATAAGAGGTACCAAAATGGACCTATAAAATTTTTACTCAAATAACTTCTGAAAATAACTCAGGTGTGATTTTGAAATGAAAATTGAGAGAGGGTGTTGAGAACGAATGTGACATCCCCAGGTTTTTTTGCTTTTTTGTGTGTTTTAATATAATTATTTAATTTATTGAGCCTAATATAAAAGTAAAAAAAAATGTGTGTAATATTACATATTATGATTTATGTGCAATTTGATCCAATTTGGCTAAAATCTTAAATTTTTTAATTCGTGGGTCAGGTCCGCTTCTCCTGTCTTTCGAATTTCTTCTTCCTCGCAACAAACGTCATGATCAGATCAAATACTGTTGGTTTTCATAGCGGTGCGTTCTAGGGTTTCTCTTCTCTTGTTCTTATTTTTCTTTTTCTCTTCCTTATTCAAATTCTTTCATATTCTTCTCGTTTTCTTCAATTTTCTCATCCTTGAAAATTTACAGGTCCTTCCGTTCTTTTTCCTCTTGAATTTCTAACTCAATTTTTCAGATCCTTCTGCACTCTTCTCACTTGTTCTTTAAATCTGTAATTTTTTTACTGAGATTCGCAATTGTACTGATTTTTGTTCATGTGGTAACACGTTTTTCTTTATAGGGTAACATCTTTTTGTTCATGTAGTAACACATATTTTTTTAGTAATATGGCACACTTGATACATATCTTTCGTTAATACTATGTGAATACTCATGTGTTACCATATGAACAACAATGTGTTACATGTGACCCATGTGTTACCTTATGAGCATTCATGTGTTACGGTATGTGCTTAATACGTGTTACGTAAGATATTTACTTATCCATTCAATAACACATGGAGAATGATAATGTATATTTTTTTTTAAATAATAATGTAATTTTTATTTCATGTAGTAATACATTTTGTTTATATAAGTATCACAATTTTTTCATGCAGTAATACGTAGATGTAGTGAGGCATCTCCCTAGGGTTAGGAGAACCCGAAGCAGAAGTCCTTGCTACCATTTGAACATGAGGCTGAGGTGTTGGAATTGGTCCACCTCCTCCGACCTGCACCTCTAGTCGAGGGTGGAATCCCAGGGAACCTTCGACGAAGGGTGCACATTTGGATTCCCCCTTCTTGTTGTTGAACGGGTGTCCCCCATAAATGTTGAGGAAGCCCCTGGTGAAGTCACCCCCTGCCTACAGGCGGCATCCCGAATAACGGTGCGACCACATGGGTTTGTTGAGGTCCCCTACCGGGATTTCTGGTAGGGTTTTCGCATTGGGTTGATCACCACCCGTCGTATAGTTTTGGGGATTTGCTTTGGAAATGTGGAACTAAAAAAATGGCCCATGTCTTTAGCTCCTAATTTCCAATAGACGGTGCTAATTTGATGCGTAAAAAGTGGTCTGAAGCGTGACCTGGAATTCAACGGGTTCTGGTACGTTGAATGTCAAAGAATGAGCCTTGACTGTAGGGATTTCGCTAATTCCACGTAAGTACCTGAAAAACACGTCGGAGGGGATTCCGACACAGGCTCTCCAATGCTCAAGTCGGTTATCACTCTTTCGTTCAAGTAAAACGCAAAGGATAGCTCAATTTAAAGTGTTTAAGTGTATGTATGTGTTCATGTGATCTGTGTTACCTGGGGGAGGTATTTATACCTCTCGAAGGTTAGTTATGCGTTTTCCCTCAACTCTCTAATCAATTCTCTTTCGTGCCATGTCTTTTCCCTCTTTCTCAGAACTAACTCTTAATCCCACTCTTTTCAGCTCTCTTTTCACCTGGATCGAAGTCCTGAGCTATTGATCTCTTAATCCAACATCTCCGCTCATCTCGGACCTGCCAGCTCCTTTCTAGCGACTCCCTGGAAATTGGGACCACCTTACTCGGATCATGGTTTATGTTGGGATATTTTAGTTTTGATGAATTATGCCAAAACATTATCAACTTGTGTTATTTAAGTTAATCTACAGATAACAAGTTGAGGGGGAACGAGAGAACAAGTTAAGGGGGAACTCATGAAATCAGATGAAGATGATCAGTGAAATCAGATCCGATGAACTGTGAAATCAGAATCGATGAATCGAGGAAATCGGAACCGATGAACAAAGGAAATCGATCTCGATGAACAAAGAAATCGAATTGATGAACAAAGTGAAATCGAACCGGCGAACAAAGAAATCGATTCGATGAATAAATGAAATCGAAATCGATGAACGATGATTTCAAAGAAATGATGAACAAATGATTTCAAAGATACCGATCGGCGACCCGTAATCGAAGCGATGAACAAAAAACTGGCGAAATGATCGATCCGTTAGACACACAAAAAAGCTGTTGGGATTATATTTGAAAAGTATGCTTTTTACTTTGTATAATCGAAACCTAATTTCGCACTTATTTATTTGAAATAAATTGTTTATCAATGATGCTTTAAATATGATTGAATGTTATATATATTTAATGCATAATCGTTCAATAATTAAATGACGTGTTACATCAGAGTTAATTTAGTGATACCCGATCACGTAAGATTAAATTAACAAATCCCTTGTAACTATAAGTACGCCATTCACTACCTAGATGGAAATGAACAACCATCGCGAAAGGTTGAGGTGTAAGGCTCGATTGGTTTGTCTTGACCAAGAGATTACACTAGTGCATGACCGATGTCTTTGAATAGGACCTACAGGGAGGATAAATTCTTCGTAAATCGAACAAGGAAGAATTAGACCTCGAATGGTTCGTTGTTTCTTAACCTTCGTCCCTTAAATAGGATCACGTGGGATCGGTAACTATTGCTTGACTTATCATGGGTAGCGAAATCGGAGAGAGATTCAATACTTTTTATCTTGGGCAATATTATTGGTCACATGTGATTGCTAAGATTTAATACGAAGAATCGTGTGCAAGATGCGCTTGCTTGATTTGCCCCCTTGGGAGGTTCATAAGTTTTATCATACCAAATCTTGCAAGTGGAATTAGTTTCCTGATGGATAATAATGTTGAACCGTTCTCGAATTAAGGACAAAAGATATTAATTAACGGAAAGCTATTTCAAAGGGCTTGAATTAATTAATGGGCTAGATAATCTTAAACACGGGAAATAATGACCGGAGCCATATTGACTGTAATATGGGTTAAGATGGATAGTCTGCAATATTAATTATGTAGTGGGATTAATTAATATTTATGGGCTTGAATTATATTGTGGCTCAATATTAGATATTCAAGATCCATTAGAAGGTCCAATCTTAATTCTCCTAAAGGCCCCCTGAGTAGCCCAACATATAGTCCAATAATTGAAAAGGTGATTAAAATAAAATAAATATTGTTGCTTATATTTCCTCATTATTTTTGAAAATTATGAATAAAAGAGGGAGAAAGATTTTCTTTGAATTTTGTTATGGAATGAAGATATGTATTCTTGGAATACAAGATTATCTCATTAAATTCAAGAAATCTCCCACTTGGTTATTCATTAAGTATTTTCGAAATTTTTTGAAAATAGAGGGCAAGAAAAATTTTCTTGATTTTCTTGAAAAGATATTATGGAAGATATGTATTTCTTGAAATACAAGAATATCTCATAAATTCAAGAAGATCCAAATCTTGGATTCTTGCACAACTCAATTTTTCGAAAATTCCATAAAGAAAGAGGAGGTGGATTTTTGTGGAATATTTTAATTATGGGAAAAAGAATATATGGGATATATTCAAGATTTCTTGGTGACCAAGAAAAGTCTTTTTCCCACATTGAAAATTCACTAAATTTTCGTGGTCCCTCCTCTCCTATAAATAGGGATGATTAGTTCATTCCCAAGTACAATTCCATGTCTTTGGAAATATTAGCAAATCCACATAAGTGGTGCAACAAAGTTTATTTTTCCTTTTGTTAATTGTTCATGAGTATCCTTCCACCGGATTGTCGAAAGCAAGGGCTAAGGGAATACTTGGGAAGTCCTTTTGGTTAGTCCGTCCGACCAAAGCCACCGCCATCCCGAGAGGTATGCGTTCACGTAAACCCGTAGATTCCGTCGTGTAGGTTTTACGTGGCTTTTTATATGCATGATATGTTGTTGCAATTATTATTTGAATTAATATAGGATTAATTCATGCTAGTAATAATTAATGAATTAAATTTGTATTTAAATATTCACCCGAATAGATCTCGTGCAACTCATTCCCCAACAATCGTATCGAGCCACTTTTTGACTCAATTTTTTAAATTGTAATTTAATTCGTGGACATTAAATTTGAAATTGGATAGTAGAACCGTTAGATCTGTTTTTGCGTATCCAATTGTCATGGATTTTAATGTTTTATTTTGCATGCATATAAACTGTGGGTTTTTTAATTCGATTCGTTCGGATTTGTTTTGGCTCGCGAGAAAAATCCACGAGTAGACTATCAGATTTGTTTGATTTTGATCAATGTAATAGACTAGTCTAGATCTAGGTTTATTTATTTTTGTAAATCAATTGTAACCGGATTCGGAACGAAGAGATGAAGAATTAAAGGACGTAAATCCGCAACCAGCGTAGGGGCGGCGGGGCGCCACTACCGGCACGCATGGGCGCAGGGCGCAGGCCGCAAGGCCGAAAGGCGAGGATACAAAGCCGGGCGCACGGGCGGTGCGTAGTTCAGTCGGGTGAGGATGCTGGGCGCTACAAGACGGTGGGCGCGAGACGCGGGCGAGGCCGATGTCGGCGCGGCGAAGGAGGCGGGCGAAGGATGCGCCGAGGATCGCCGACCGCCGACCGCCGAGGCGAGGGCCGAGAAGGCCGGGCGGGCGTGGGTTCGCCAAAGGTGCCGAGGTCGCTTAGGGCAATAGAAGCCGGCCGTCGGATGCTGGGCGCAGATCTCGCCATGAAATGCCGCTAAGCGTGGCGGTTCGAGATGAAATTTTTTTTCGAGACGAACGAGGGGAGAAATTCGAGACGTGTTTTCTTCAAGATCAAGCCAAGAAAAATCAAACCATGACAATTGGATAATTTGTGCCCAATATGTTTATTTTTCGTTATGCTTGATTTATTTGTGTTATCTTATGCTTTATTTAATTTGTTTAAATGTGTTTGCATGAGGGTTGCCAAATTGAAAAATCTCAACTCCAAAATTACTAAGTATGTTTTAAATAATTAATTGACAATTTTATTCTGGATAATAAAATTGAATTAATTTTGACCTCCATGATTTATTTATTTGTGAATTCTTTTGGAGAAATTCCCTACGGACGGTCAAAAGATAGGTTTCACATGAATGAATTCGAATCGGATGATTGTGGGTTATTACTAGTGGCGGCGATGACCCTCCCCACGAGGCTCGATCAAAGCGAAATAGTAATCCCAGATTTAATCATGGTTATTACTTTAGGTATAAAATTGATATGCATATACTTCCCGAAGTCCCTGTCAATTTTATATTGGTCAAGGAGCCAACTATTAATTTGGATATTAAAGGTTTTAAATCGTTTGCTTCTTTTGTAACCTATTTGAATGTGTTTAAATAATGACCCACCCCAATGCGGGCTTATTTAAACTGTTTTGAGATGTTGGGTGATGCATTGTTCATATTTTTTTTGAGATTTTAAATATGATGCATGTGATCGAATCTTGTGATATACTTGTGCTTATGCATATAGTTATTTATTTCTATTCAAAGATGTCGTTACCTTTTAATCCAATCGTTATTATACTTAAAGTCAATACAATATGTATGGAAACTATATTGATTGAAAATTATAATTGTCCTAATCGCACAAAAAAGCACAAGTGGATTTTGACACACAAAAAATCGATGAGCCAACCGACGAAATCAAAAACACGCGGACTCATCGATCACCTTCTGCGAGATGTCGTCATTTGAAATGGTGGAGGAAAACCCGTAAGGGGTTACGCCCTCAAAATAGATGGCCCATCCGAACAAACTTGAGATTATGAGTGCAGATTATGATCCGAGACTCGGATGAATTTGGTACTTCACTCTCTGCCCAAAAAGTTTTTGAGCATTTTGGCCTCGCTAAATAATTTGTTGCAAGCTTTTGTCTCGGCAAAATGATGAAGAGGCACCAAACTCAAGTTTTGATTTTAAGTGAAGTGGTCCGCCTTCATTTTCTAGGCCAAGGGTAGGCAAGATAAAGAAGAGGACCAAAAGGCCATAAGAAATAAAACTCAATCATGCCAAGGGCAATGGTAAGATGAGGAATGCTTGTTGTGTCAAGAAAAAATCCAAAGAGGAAGTGCTTAAGATGCGGTGAGAGAGGACAATGGAGGATTTGGCTTGCTCCAACCCCAAAAGGACGGAAAGAAAGGTAATTCTCACGCACTAGTTGTTGAAACTTGTTTAGCGGGCGTATACTTCTCATTCGTGGGTGGTTGATACGAGATCCACTAATCATGTTGGCTTCACGGGTTCTAAATGATCCGAACTTAGTGGGAGTGAGATCCTCATCACACCGGGTAACGTTATTTAAAGTAGAAGACATTGCAATGCTACGTAAGTGGCGGATATTGCAATGCTACGATAATAACGATTATTGCAATACTACGCAAGTAGCGCACATTGCAATGCTACATGAGTGGCGATTAAAAGCGAAGGGAGAAGTGCACCTATCTTTTGAAGATAAAGTTTTTTTTGAGATTATCTTTATATCCCCGCTTTAGAAAGAATTCACTTTTCGCCTAAAATTCGATTAAAGGACACTAAGTTTCTTCTAATAAGAATGACATCATTTTTGAAATGATGAGTGTACCTGTTACGGGACATTGATAGAAAATCTCTATACAATTAACTATGCACACCACTCACGAAATGCATCCTATAACACATAAACTATTTCCGACAAAAGAAAGCGTGAACGAAAAACTTCTTTGGCATCTAAGATTAGGTCATATAAATCCAAAGAGGATCCAAAGGTTGGTAAAAGATGGTTCACTGGAGCGTCTCCAAGTTGAATCGATTCCAATTTGCGAATCATGTTTGGAGGGTGATATGACCAAGATGGCATTTGGAGCCAAGGGGAATGGGGCTAAAGAAGTGTTAGAGATCGTTCACATAGATGTACGTAGTTCAATGTCAACCAAAGCAAGAGGAGGTTATGAGTAATTTTATTGATGATTACTCAAGGTACATTTTCCTTATGAAGCATGAATCTGAGACCTTTGAGAAATTCTAAAGAATTTAAGGCTCAAGCAGAGAATCATATGGAAAAACGTATCAAGTCTCTACGATCCGATCATGGAGGCGAATACCTCAAATATGAGTTTTTGAACTACTTATCCGATGATGGATTGTATCCCACTCACCGCATTCTTAACCCCTCAACAAAACGGGGTTTTGCAGAAAGCAAAGCAACATAATTCTTTTGGAAATAGTTAGATCAATGATGAGTTATACTGGATCTTCCCGAGTCGCTTCGGGTCATGCCTTGAAAAACAAATGACTTATATTCTCAGACTTGGTACTATCCAAATCGGTTTCAGAACCCCAAAGAATTGTGGACCGGACGCAAGTCTAGTATGAGACACATGAGAACTTTTGGGGTGTCCGCCTCTGAGTTGGACAAGGAAACCGGAAGTTGATCCTCGATCGTAATTAAGGTCGCTTTTGTAGGATACCCCGAGGAACAAAAGGGTGAATGTTCTATAGTTCAAGATCAAAAAGGTGGACATCCGCACCCACTTTAGATTTTGGAAGAAAACTATAGAAACAAAAGAAAACCCAGAAGTGAGATTACCTTAAATGAGCTTAGAGGGCAAACCTCAGTGCCGAATGTACTAGATGATATACCAAACGATACGTTTTCAACCGAGAGCTCGTTATAGTGGGAGGGTTGTTAGACGGCCCGAGAGATTCATGGGAATAGGAGAGTCCTCGACTTGATTCCCTAATCGACCCATGGACATATGACGAGGCACTCCAAGATATAGATGCATTCTTGACAAACAAAGAATGAAAAGACGATATGGGTTCTATGTTTCATAATAGAGTGTGGGAGCTAGTCGAACCACTTAATGGGGTCAAACCCATTGGATGAAAGTGGGTGTATAAGAGGAAAAGAGGACCGGACGGGAAGGTTGAAACCTTTAAAGCAAGACTAATGGCGAAAGGTTATACTCGAAAAGAAAAAGGGATCGACATGAGGAAACTTTTTTCGCCTTTGAGCCATGCTTAAGTCCATCCGTATTCTCTTATCGATTCTTCACAGATCTCAACTTTGAAGTCCGGCAAATAGATGTCAAGATGCCTTTCCTTAACTAAGTCTTGATAAAGAGATCTATATGCAACAACCCCATGTTTTTCATTGAAACAGGGCCAAGAACACCTAGTTTGTAAAGCTCAAGAGGTCCATTTACGGACTCAAACAGGCCGTCGAGCTTGGAACCAAAGTTTTGATCATGTAATAAAGTCTTATGGGTTTTGATCAAAACGAAGTTTTTGAAAGTTGTGTGTAAAAAGCGTGTCGGAATCGCATTGGTATTCTTAGTCTTTGTCGAGAACACATTGTGATCATCGGGAACGATGTGAAGGTGTGATCGACGTAAGGGCATGGTTTTTCAAAAAAACGGTTTTGATATGAAAGACTTAGGGAAAATCGGACACATCCTTGGGATCAAGATCACAAGAAAAGGATAGTCGGGTTATCGCAAGTTTCATACATAGACACTGGGTTTTGAAATGATTCAGCATGCAAGATTCCAAGAAAGGATTCGTACCTTTCAGACTTGGAATCCATCTATCCAAGAAAAGGTCCCCTAAGACGCAAAATGAGATAGATGACATGAAAGGCATTCCTTGTGCTTCCTACCAGGGAAACCTTATGTATGCAATGTCAGTATACGAGACCTGATATATGCTTTGCCAGTAGGCATGGTAGCAAGATATCAGAGTAACCCAGGGAAAGCGAATTGGACGATAGTTAAAAACATTCTGAAGTATCTGAAAAGAACTTGGGATAGAATGTTGATTTATCAATCAGATACTCCAATCCCCATCGGCTACATGGACTCGGATTTCCAATCAGATATAGATTCCATAAAATTATCCGCTTCGCCATTAGTGTGTTTCAATTTGGGAAGTGTAGCCATCAAATGGACGAGTGTGAAGTTTGAAATGCATCAACGACTCAACCATGGGACTCGGTAAGTAGTTGCTTGTGAAGCGATGAAAAGAACCGATTGGGCTCTAGATCTTCTTAGTGGACTTGGATGGTGTTCTGAATTTGTCTAGCAACATCTGCTAGGGACAGTTGCAAATTCAAGAGAACCAAGAGTCCACGAGTCAAACAAACACATTAAAGGAAAGACATCTTATACGAGAAATCGTTAAGAGAGGAGATATAGATATGGCAAAGGTAGCGTCTGAGGAAAGCCTAGCAGATCCATTCACAAAGCGTCTGCCTCTGAATACATTCGAGAGACATGTGAGTGGAATGGGTGTCAAGACCGTTGTCAATCTGCTTTGAGTATAAGTGGGAGAAATTATTAGGTTCGTGTAGGTGACATTAGATGTCACGGACTACTCGAGACGTGTTGTAGTATACTTAAAAGCAGACTTTGAGTATAAGTGGGAGATTGTTGGGGATTATACTGAAAAGTATGCTTTTTACTTTGTATAATCGAAACCCAATTTCGCATTTATTTATTGAAATAAATTGTTTATCATCGATGCTTTAAATATGATTGAATGTTATATATATTTATTTGATAACTGCTCAATAATTAAATGACGTGTTACATCAGAAGTTAATTTAGTGATACCCGATCACGAAAGATTAAATTAATATCCCTTTGTAACTATAAGTACGCCATTCACGACCTAGATGGAAATGAACAACCATCGCGAAAGGTTGAGGTGTAAGGCTCGATTGGTTTGTCTTGACCAAGAGATTACACTAGTGCATGACCGATGTCTTTGAATAGGACCTCTGGAGGATAAATTCTTCAAATCGAACAAGGAAGAATTAGACCTCAGTGGTTCGTTGTTTCTTAACCTTCGTCCCTTAAATAGGATCACGTGGGATCGGTAATTATTGCTTTGACTTATCATGGGTAGCGAATCAGAGAGAGATTCAATACTTTTTATCTTGGGCAATATTATTGGTCACATGTGATTGCTAAGATTTAATACGAAGAATCGTGTGCAAGTACGCTTGCTTGATTTGCCCCTTGGGAGGTTCATAAGTTTTATCATACCAAATCTTGCAAGTGGAATTAGTTTCCGGTATGGATAATAATGTTGAACCGCTCCTCGACCAAGGACAAAAGATATTAATTAACGGAAAGCTATTTCAGTGGCTTGAATTAATTAATGGGCTAGATAATCTTAAACACGGGAAATAATGACCGGGAGCCATATTGACTGTAATATGGGTTAAGATGGATAGTGCAATATTAATTATGTAGTGGGATTAATTAATATTTATGGGCTTGAATTATATTGTGGCTCAATATTAGATATTCAAGATCCATTAGAAGGTCCAATCTTAATTCTCCTAAAGGCCCCCTGAGTAGCCCAACATATAGTCCAATAACTTGAAAAGGTGATTAAAATAAAATAAATATTGTTGCTTATATTTCCTCATTATTTTTGAAAATTATGAATAAAAAGAGGAGAAAGATTTTCTTTTGAATTTTGTTATGGAATGAAGATATATATTCTTGGAATACAAGATTATCTCATTAAATTCAAGAAATCTCCCACTTGGTTATTCATTAAGTTTTTCGAAATTTTTGGAAAATAGAGGGCAAGAAAGATTTTCTTGATTTTCTTGAAAAGATATTATGGAAGATATGTATTTCTTGAAATACAAGAATATCTCATAAATTCAAGAAGATCCAAATCTTGGATTCTTGCACAACTCAATTTTTAAAAATTCCATAAAGAAAAGAGGAGGTGGATTTTTTGTGGAATATTTTTTAATTATGGGAAAAAGAATATATGGGATATATTCAAGATTTCTTGGTGACCAAGAAAAAGTCTTTTCCCACATTGAAAATTCACTAAATTTTTAAATGCTCCTCCTCTCTATAAATAGGGATGATTAGTTCATTCCCAAGTACAATTCCATGTCTTTGAAATATTAAAGAAATCCACATAAGTGGTGCAACAAAGTTTATTTTTCTTTTGTTAATTGTTCATGAGTATCCTTCCAATCGGATTATCGAGCAAGGGCTAAGGGAATACTTGGGAAGTCCTTTTGGTTAGTCCGTCCGACCAAAACCCATTGCCATCCCGAGAGAAATGCGTTCACGTAAACCCGTAGATTCCGCATGCGTAGGTTTTACGTGGCTTTTTATATGCATGATATGTTGTTGCAATTATTATTTGAATTAATATAGGATTAATTCATGCTAGTAATAATTAATGAATTAAATTTGTATTTAAATATTCACCCCGAATAGATCTGTGCAACTCATTCCCCAACAAAAGCAGCTGGCCAATAAGAAGAGAACAACATATATGGATGTGACATAAAGCTGCAAACAACAGTGCAAAAGGACAAAGAAAAGCTGGAAGATTATTAGTATGAATTTGAATATTACTCTCCAACGGTAATATTCAAATTCAAACTATAAATACATTGCACTACCTTCAAAAGAAGGGAAGAGTGGATGTAGGAGTTGGACTCCGAACCACTATAAAAATACTTGTGTTCTTATTTGCTTTCATATTAACTGTCATACATACTTTAGCAAATCTGCATAACACATTCGAAGCAAAAAATTTAAAGTCACCTCCCATTGAGATTTTACGAGTTTTAAATCGGGTTTTTCGGGACCAACAATTTATCAGTCATTGATCCTCTTCATCCAAGGGCTCCAATTACTCCTTACTATATTCAGGTAATCATCCCACTAGTCCAACGTTCCTTAACCCCCAATCTGTGGAACTACCTACCGAGCCCAATCTCGGGGCCTTGTTCATTCGAGCCCAATGTCGGGGCTTGGTTTATTCTCCTGGGCCCTAGTTTTCCATGGACCCTTTTCTCAACTAAATCTTCAGTCCACTCAAGCCTGTTTACTCAGCATGTCTTTGGGCCCAATACTCAGGCCCAACTTCTTTTTCTGGATATTCTAGCCAATTTGACCGGCCTTCTCCTTGTTCAAAGCATAGTCAATCGTCCATGTGCCACTATCCTATTGGATGACATAAATATTCCGCATCAATTCCAAAAAAAAAATCTATTTCTCCCCAAAGATTAAGATTTTATAGTAGATATTTACGGAAAGTTCTAAATAGGAGAGAAAATGAGAAGGTATTATGTTCATCATTTTCACCGTACACCACTATTATTATTATTGTTGGTAATTAAGGATCAATACTTTACAATTTAAGTGTTAATTCTTATCACAATAGTAATAATAGTTGTTGGGAGATGAATTTAATAAAGAAGTTTTGATTAGATCCCAAAACCCCTGAGTATGACATGTTCAGGATAATCTTGATAGACTGAATCGGGTTTCAGTATAGATTGTTCAGGAAGTTATCTGCACCATTTATAGTCAGCAGATATAGATCAGGTTAGATCTTAAAGTTACTGAAGAACTCAGAAGGTATTGAGAACTGAAGAATCAGTAGAACTGAATGTTCAGAAAGATACTGAAGATACTGAAGGAATGAAGACTCAAATAAAGATCAAGACTCGGTATGTCGTTTGAAGACATTGAAGACTCGATGATGTCATCAAGACACCAAGACTCAAAGATGTCACTAAAGACATCAAGACTCGATTAGATGTCATCAAGACATCAAGACTCAAGATGTCATCAAGACATCAAGAATCGGAAGATCTTTGAAGACCCGGTGAGTCTATCAAGACTCAAGAAGAATCTTGGAATACTCATTATAACCTCAATGTTCGAGAGGCACCAATATAATCTATCCAAGACTACAAAACCGAGAAAAACGCAAATGTTCGTAAAAGTAGATATTGCCCAAAACATTCATATGCAGACAAAGGGAACTAAGTCTAAGTGTTGTTTAAGGTTATCTGATACACTTCAAACAACTCTATCAGGTAAATTAGCTTCATTAGATGAAAAGATTGATGGAGTGCATACAGAGCTTAATGCCAACATGAAGCAGATGTATCAAGAAAGAACTGCCTATCTTGAAGCCAAGATGATTGAGAAGAATGATCTGATGATCAAAACAACTGTTGAGGAATGGGCTCTCTGCTCATGACCAAGATGACAAGAGATGATGCATGATGTCTTCTCAAAGCGGTTTTGCTCCTCTTTTTCGGATGAATTCTCAATGGCCAAGAACTACATGATGAGGCTAGAAGATGAGCATGATCGGTTAAGGGGGAAGTCGTAGTATGGGCAAGGAGCAATACTATATGGATACTGGACTGACTCAACTACTCCCAAGGTATGGTGCCAAAAAGGGGGAAAGACCTAGTGGCAAATTAAGTGAGTTGTTGGCACAAACCTTGATGAGAAAGGCTAAAAAAGAAGCTGAAGGAAAGAAAATTTTGATGCCTTATGAGATTGAAGCCAATCGAGAAAACCGGGTTTTACAGTAGTTTCGAGAAACCTACCTTCACTCGGAAAATGATCGATCACCGAAGAAGTAATTAATGAGAAACCGAAAGGATAGAAGGATGATTGAGACAAGCAAAGCCGGTGAAGATCAAGTCAGGCCTGAAAAGAGAAAGGTTGTGGCATTTGTGGAACAAGAAAGGAAGAAAAGAGCAAAAAGCTCAAAACCTACTCAGAGGAAGGCGATAATGGAATTCAAGAATCTGAGGAAGAAACCAAAACCGTAAAGAAGCCTTCGATACCAAGAAAACTCTGAAAGCTCTTCAGATTGAAAAGGAAAAGAAAATTGTTGCTTCAGTATCAGGTGTTCCACTGATCAGGAAGAAGAAAGAAGAAGAGCAGAAAAGAAGAGGTGGTTTTAAAAAGTTTTTAAGCAAAAGGAGGGGTACGAAAAAGACTCAGAATTGGCCGCACATTGATAAGTGGATGCCTATACAGTTCAATGATGCATGGGAAGAGATCAAGAGAACCTTTTGGTTCTATTATGAGATTCTGAGAGAATAGAGGGGTAGCAACTCGGATAAGAATGAAGCCTTCATTGAGTACTTAATGACTTTTTATCCTAAGTACCTGCAAAGTTGGATCAACATGGCATATGAAGGAAACACTCAGATAGTAGCTCCTGGTCCATACATGTACCCAGCTCCTAGGTTTGAGAATGGCTATGTAAATGAGGCAGCTATTTCTCAGGAAATAGCCCAGTATGCCATCCAGCTAGACCTAACAGGAAACAACCCTGAAATCATCAAGACAAGAGATGAACTGAAGAAGATATACTACAAGATGTTCAACCTGGAAGTGCCAGAGGATGAAGTGGAAGAAGACTAAAAACTTTGTACTTCTGAATTTTTTTTGGTTTTCATTGTAATCTGTAATGCTTATCTACTGATCAATGAAAATTTATCTTTATGCTCAAAGATAATATCTCATTATCTTTTTACATGTCTTGATATGCCAGATTGTTTAAGAAATTGATTAGAGAAATACCATTTTGGTTGTAATAGATAAAATGAAACCTGAGGATAGGTTAGGTTTTCTTAAATGTAACAAGATGGTTTTGGCATCATCAAAAAGGGGGAAATTGTTGGCAGATGAATTTAATAAAGAAGTTTTGATTAGATCCCAAAACCCCTGAGTATGACATGTTCAGGAAAACTTGCAATTTGTGGTAGTCTGAACACTTGTGCTACAGTGAGTAAGCCTGAAATTCTCAAGGTCGAAAAGTGAGTAAGCTACAGTGAGTTAGCCTGAAAGCTTTAGGAAGTGGTTAAGAAATTTCTCTGAAGATCAGAGAGAGTGGACGTAGGAGCTTGAGTCTCTAAACCACTATAATTGCTGTGTTGTTTGCTTTCTGTACTGCATTCTTATCTGTTGCATGTTTTTCACTGAAAGCATATTTCACTGATATTCAGTTGGAACCAATCCACTGAACTTGCATCAAATTGATCACAGCCTTAATCACCGTTTTATCGAAGGGAAGATTTTCAGCAAAGCTAAAACGAGTATAAACTTAGGGCCAACCATTCCGCACACTTGAGTAACTAGAACAGATAGTTACCAAACTGAACTAACTCTACTGAGGGTTATTAAGTTATTTGAATAGACACTTCATCATGTTCAAGACTAATCGAGTATTCGTGAATGAAAGGAAGATATCGCAATAGCCCACGTTATAGTTACATGTAGTTGCACGTTTCTCGCAACGTACCTCATATATTGAGAATGTCTGGTTTATTGTCTAGGGTTCAATTAAGACCATTAGTTTGACTAATCACTTGATATATGAGGGCCTATGGGTCACAAAACAAGTAATTCCCTTGTACGGATTATAGTTGGTTGATTAAGTATTAAATTGGATTTAATATTTAATATATGGAGAATTAATTAATAATATATTATTTTGAAATTAATTATTATTACTGTTTAATTAAATTAGATTTAATTAAATAGGAATCCCAAAATAATATATGGAATATTATTGTAGGAAAATATATTTAGGAAAATCATATCTAAGAGATATGATTTGCAAGATTAGGAAATATCTTCCTAATAAAGATTGCTTAATCTTTAAGCTGAGTTTCCCTTATATATAGGACATCCTAGGGATTCATTAATCACTACAAGAAAACCTAATTTCTCTATAAAATCTAGAATATGAACTTTCCTAGCAAATTCCGTCTCAAATTCAACGCTGACAAATCTGTGCAAGTCCGTACGAGGGGATTACGTGGATATCATAGTAGAGGAAACTGCATACGAATTACTGTAAGATTCCTCGTAATGATTACTCGTACTCGTTTATGCAATTAACTGTTCGTTGTTGGTGAACTATTAATTTTCGCTACGCATGTATTACGTGTTTATGTGCTTGTATATTCCAACAAGAAATTCATCGTAATATTTTGGTTTAAGCATAATTGTCTACGGTGTTATATTTTTTACTGAATCTTATCCTTGTGGATTATAAATTCAGTAAACACGGACCATTGACTATCAACATATGGACATTTGATTTACATTTTCATCATGTTCCAAGTGGGACAAAATGAAATTATGTAGAAACTAAGTTCGAGTTGAAGTCTAGGGACTTGTAAATTTGAGATTGACAATGGTCAATGTTTCATATTACATAATGTCTTGTTTTCTCTGGAGATCATTAAGGATCTCACTATTCCGTATTTTTCCAACACGTAAAAATAGTCAACCGCAAGTGTACGGTGTCTAATTCTAGTGTGGTAAGTACGAGTTGATCCCATAGGGAATGGTTAGTGTAAAAGCGATGTACGTTAGCTCGATTCTATCTAGACATGACTGATTTATAAGGAAGGTTTTAAAAACAAAAAATTAATTCTAAATGTTATCTAAAATGTCACTAAGAAAGCAAATAAGATTAATCCAACCAAATCAACAAACAAGCTTATGAAAAGAAAATAACAAAAATATAAAGAAAAGATGATTCCAAGGCAATTGCAATATTTAGAAAATCGTTTATGGTTAAAGACTCATTTAAATGATATTATGCATTTTCCTTATAGGGTTGATCACTAAATAATGAATTAGAACAATTTTTCAATCAATTCAATCCAAATGAAACACTACAAAAGCATGTATTTCTACCTAGCTAGTGGAATGCAACCCGAAAAAGCACTCAAGATCATCTACTACCCTCCCAATAGTTAATCTTCTCTCGAACTCATAATAAATTGGGTGGTGTGCTTAAAGATCTATTAATGAAATAAATCTCTCGATCTTACCCCAATTAACATCAAATAAGTCATGTTATTATGTATACTAACAACATGCTTTCAAAAAATTAAAACACACAAATAGGAGTAGAAACACAAATACCAATTAAACAAGAATCTAATCCATAAACTTCAAATTAAATATGCAATGCCCTATAACCAAAATGGTTTTAAAAAATTCCTACAATATCTCAATTACAATAAAGAGAAATAACAATAAAATAAAATAAAAAAAAAAATAAGACTATTGTAGATAGTGAGGGTGAAATTTCCAAGCTAAGCTCATATCTTGAGTTTCCAAGTGTCAAAATTGAAGAGCCCTAATCAATGTGTGTAGAGAGGAAAAATGGGGGCTGCCCAATGTGGGAATTCTTCTAGGGTTCTGTTCCCAAAAATCAACTGCCCTGTTTTTATCCACTCTACTGTTGCTCGGTTCTTTTAGCTAAAATCGTTGAGTTGTAACGAAAAAGAAAATAGCAACTTTGATTAAGTGGGGGCCGCATGCCTTTTAGATTGCAGCTGCTTGCTTTTTTTTTTTTCAATTCCGATCAACTTTTTCTTCTTCATTTTGGGCACATAGGCCGCCAACAATTAAATAAGATAGTGAGCCATGGATATTAAATCTCTACTTGGGCTCCTGGACTTGGAAACAAATGGGCCGAATATGAGGAAATAAATTCCTTTTAGTTTCTTTTCTTGGTCCCGATTTATTTTCTTCACGATTCCTTTCTTCGTTTGGCTTAACCAAAAACTAGATACGTATCTTGCATACAAAAATGCTCAATTTTCCTACAAAAATAACAAAACACGACCTTTCTCTCTATCAAGTGTAATTAGCTAAAATTAGGTAATAAAAACACGAAATTAAATTAAGAATAAGCAATAAATGCGCAATAAAATCATGGAAATTTCACCTGAATCACTCACCTCTATATCTTTCTTCTTTGATAGGGATGTGTTTTGAAATTTACATTAGAGATGGTTGTGATAGTATATTCAATGTGCATTATGGTACTGGACAATTATTTTATGTTTTATATGGTTTTTGACTATAAGAGAACAATTATTTTAGTATTATTATGATAATTCATGGATTACTAAATATTTGTTTATCTAGTTATGCTTGTGTAAATGATGACATTTAGCATACTAGCTTTAGTCACATTGTGCGGGATATGCATAACTGATTTGTGAGAGAAGGACTTTGGAGTTCATCTTTAAAGGCCGAGTTATCAAAATGTGAACATTGTCTGGTTCATAAGTGATTAGAAAGTCTTTTGATAAAATAATGATTATTGATTCTTCATTGCAATTATTTTATTTTGATAAGTCTGATTTTACTAATGTCAAATAGCAAATCATGGAACTTACTAGTTTTTCATTACTTAGGTTGATAATTTTTCACATTTTACATGTTTGAAATTCCTCACAAGTTGAGGCATTGGGTTGCTTCAAACATTATCTAAATGGGGTTGAGAATAAAAAGACATAACTTTAAAAGATTTTAAGAACCAATAGAGGACGTGAATGTTTATCCATGCAGTTTAGGTAACTGTGTAATGAAAATGATATGAAACTTTTTTACTTTTTTAATTTTATTCTTTTAGTCTCAATTTCAGTATTTTAAATCTCAATTTCAGTCCTTTCGAACGAAAAAATGAATTTCCACCTAAATTGGTCACGTCATCTAATATTCTAGCCAACATCGTCTCAACTTCAATACTTTAGGGTATGTTTGTTTCGGGATTTAGGTGTGCGGAGGAAGTCATGACTTCGAAATCCTATGAATTTAAAAATCCTGATGAATAGTAAAAATATGTGTTTGTTTTGGGATTTTGGTAGGATGAGATTTTTGCTTTATGTCAAATCAATATGAAATAATGATTAATGTGTTATCATTATATTGTACTGGGTGAGAGAAAAGTAGGAGAAAGATAAGTGGATGAGATAAGTGGATGGAAGAAAAGTGGTGATATGATTGTATTGAATTTTGTGAAAATAGGTGTATATGTATATTTTATATGAGTGAATTTAAAAGCTGAATGTGAAAATCCCCAACTAATATGTGATTTGGATCGCAAAGTCCTAAGTCCATCCGGGTGAGTCCCGAAACAAACATACCCTTAAGCATTTTGTATTTATTATTTTTCCCTCCAAATGAGCTGAGATGGAGTGATCAGGATGTAGGGCGTTAATTTTTAATGTGTTGGTTTTTCACGTGTAACTTTTGGCTAGAGTATTAGATCACAATATCACATGGTCAAATACGGTGGAAATACTTTTTTTTTTGATTAATTACAAATTGTAACTTGTACTATTGTGTTTTTTATAAATTGCAACATATATTATTTTTTCTAATAAAATGCAACCCGTACTATTAAAAAGTGATCAATTACAACTCGAGGCTCATTTTTTGTGAAAGTTTCAGACTAAATATAGTTACAAATGATATGTTGTATATACCACAATGCCAAAAAATATTTTAGTAAACATTAAAATGAAGAAATTTAATAGAAAGGTTAAAAAAAACATGAGTCGGGGTTGAAATTTGTCAATTTTTATTAGTATAGGTTGCATTTTGTTAAGAAAAATAGTACATATTGCAATTTGTAACAAATACAATAACATATGTAGCAATTTGTTATTAACCTTTTTTTTTCAGAACTGTCAGAAAATGAGACTAAAAGACTAAAATTGAGATTGAAATGATCAAAATTGAAAAAGTAAAAAATTATAGAACTTTTTGTAGACCCGGAGAAAGTTAGAGGACCATTTGTGATATTCCTCCCAAATCTTCCATTCAATAATAAGAAATACTAATTAAACCTAAGATTTGTGACACCATTAATGATATAGAATATATGCTATGTGATCAATTTTTTTATTTCTCCAATCTTAGTCATGCAAATACTCATGCATGAATATTATACATTATATACATGCCGAATTTATTGGCCTTAAGTAATGAACAACTACAATAAACAAATAATTTTGGAGTCCTTTATATATAGAGAGAGGCAGCTTACAAGACTTTCCATACTACCTTTGTACCTCATGTAGAGTTTTATATATTTTGCTTTGCAACTACCACAAGCAATTTGCTTGATAAAGATGGAAGCTTAGATATTGTATTGCAGCTTCTCTGCCCTTAACAATTGCAATCTGATTAAGTTAGCATCTGTTTGTGCATACAATGATGCAAATTTCTTATAGCTGTACATCTAACCGCTACCCAACTGGCCCAATATTAAATATACAACATAACATAATAAGTAAAACAAAAGATCTGATGTGCTTTTCAATGTGGAATATATGATGAAACATGAAAAGTGAAACAAAAGATCTGTTATGCTTTTCAACACAATTTCCTTCTACAAAGCGACAAGGTTTTGCATTTGATGTTTAAACAGAAGAAAAAACAGAACAGCAAAGCTGTGTTCCAATGTGAGGAAAGCTGCAAGGAAGATATATCATCCCATGAGATAAACCTTCATTTCTATTATCTTATTAATTAGAATGAGAACCAGTGGTTATAAATTCTGATTCGAAAGAATAAAGATAGAGACAGAGGGATTCCAGGCTAATGAAATGAGATCATCAATCTTGATCATCTTTATGTGTAAAGGGTCATGAGATCCAAACTAAATTTAATATATTAATTCTAAAACTCAGAAATCGTTAACCGGTCTTGTCAACATGTTACATTCATAATCCCAACTTCCATAGCCTGATTTACAAAAGTTAACATCGTAGTACACCAACAGATTACTAGAGGCAAAATAATCTTTCCGGTGACTTGCATATATATAACGCAAAATACAGTAGAAGTCTGGTCTCAAGCATCCGCATCTGATGTGTTCCAATACACTTGTGGATTTGTTGATCTTCTCCTATTCGAGTAGAAGACCAACATCCTATTGAAAGTCGACTCAAAGTCCAACATCTTATTAAGGACAAATTTGCGAAGAGGAAATACGCGGGGATCCATCAATAGAAAACTTCTTGACAGAATTGTTCTCAACATCACACCAGAAGAAACCCCATTGGTACTGCAGAACAACTAGCCTTTTGCTCTTCATATAAGCTACAACCTTCAAATCCGGCTCAACAAAATTAACACGACTACGCAGTGAAAACAGTTTAATCCACAACTTCTCCACTCCATTCTTCCATGACCCATCCATCAAAATGCACCATGGGGTAATAAGTAGAGCTAAAAATTAGGCATCCATCCAATGCATCTAAACGCGAATTATCAGGAAACATATCTGGTTTTGTGGTTACTGAGGGCAGGGGAAACTGGGAGTAACTTTCAGTTGTAAGATTGAGTGCAATAACCATATCCATTGAACTCCAGTACAATACACCATTCAAAAAAACACCAGGACTTACCAAATCAAAATGATGAGGGAAATCCTCAATCCTGCTCCACGAATCTGATTTCAGGCTATAAACAAGAGTTCGGCACACACATTTTCCAGTAGAAAACAATCTATCTATCCTCACAGCTTTGTAATCATTAGCATCAGCATCATACCCAAAACCAAACCCTGGTAAACTTGAAACACCACCATTAGGTCGGGGCAATTCGTAGCAGTCCATCGTCAAGGGGTTCCATATTGCCCAAGTCTTTTTAATGTCTTCATGGGATATGAGAATTATACCGTTGCAGAAAGCCACCTTGAACAGATCTCGTAAGCGCGGCAGGATCAATTGTTTGATACAGAAGGCATCGACCTCTTGTGGGACACTGACAAAGTTAAGCGAGTCAAGAGAGAAGGAAAACAGGGAACCCCTGTTCGATTTCTAACTAGGAGGGTGTGGTTGTAGAGTTGATTGTTGGTGTGGGCTTTGATGAAAGATGGATCGTCGATGATGCGTAGCCATGTTTTGCACACGCTTCTGAATCGGAAGAGTGATGCCGGCAATCGGAGAAGTATTTCTCGAAAGAGTTTGGATGGAACATCGGACATTTTTGGAGCAAAAGGTGAGATTTGGGAACGGAGAAATGTTTCGTGTGAGAGCAGAAAAAGGTGCATAGCAAGCGATTGATTTGATGCCTACCTACTACTATTTATTTTAATTTTGGTGGGAAAGTTCCCGCCAAGTTACCATTTTACCAATATGCAGTTTGGATTCGGAAAAAAGGATATAATTCAATTGAGTCTAGCTCAATTTTATGAGCTCGTTTGCTAGCATGTACGTGATAAATATAGAATATTTTAAACAATGATTCATTAGACAAATAATTGTGCAAGTGATATATTTTATATTTCATTTGGTAGCTTGGTAGTTACTATTATGTACCATTTATAAGTAACTATTACTCTTAAGTACTAAACTTTTTAGGGGGGTGTATTCAATTGGGATTCTATTGGATTTTTTTGGACTTTAAAAAGTATGTGGATTTAGAAAATTCATAGACTTTATGTAGAGTTTGAGACTTTTTTTATTGATTTACATGGATTTTCATAAACTTGACATGATTGTGGAATACACTTTTTTTATTGATTTACATGAATTTTCATAGACTTCAGTGTTGAAACTATTGATGTAAATGTATATGGAATACACTTGTATATAAAAAATGTTATCTAAATTATTTAGAAAAAAATACTAAAAATACATTAGTTTAAAAAAAAAATACGTAGAAAAGAAAATCTTATGGAGCATGGTTCAAAGGATAAAAGTAACCTATCGGATTAGTCGGTCTTTCAATCGGATCCGAATTTTAAAAAAAAAATCTTATGGGGCATGGTCCAAAGCATAAAAGCTGAAGTCTGAAGAGGCATAAGTGTGAATTATGAATTTATAGAGGATGATTACGTCATATTGCAAAATTCAATTGATACTTTTTTTGATAAAAAATTCAATTGATACTGGAACCACTGTTTTCAAAACCGGGTTGAACCGGGAATCGGCCGGTAACCCGGTTAAAAAATACTATATAACCGGATTTCAGGTTGAACCGGGTTGAATCGGTCAAAACCCGGTTCAACTGGAAATAACCGGTTTTTTTCTTTTTTTAAAAAAATTAAATTATTAAATTATATTAAATATTTAAAATTTATATTCCTCTCACATTTTTCTCCAACACTTTCGATGTGGGATAAATATATGAAGTGGGACAAAATTTATAAAATATGATATGAAAAGTTATAAAATATATATTTAAATTTTTGTAGGTGTATACTTATTTTGTTTTTTTAACTAAACATAGAAAACGGTTGAACCGCCGGTTGAATCGGTCCGACCGGTTAAACCGCTGACCGGTGGTCTGTCCGGTTCGATCACCGGTTCGGTTATGAAAACATTGACTGGAACCGCCCAAATCACATTTAAATTCAAATCAGGAATGGTAAAATTCATTGAATTTCAAAATTTCACCCCATTCCCATTTCAAACCAAAAGACGAGAACACCATTGAAAAGAAGGTTTTTTTTTCTTCTAACCTTTCGTCTTAAGAGTTTTATGAGAGAATACGTAGAAATCTCTGGTTATTAAAAGAGATTTTGGAGAGTAAAATCTATTTATATTTTTGAAAGAAAATCAAAGAAAATCCATAAATCATTAAAACCATAAATGGTTGAATACCTAAAGATTTTTTAAGACTTTTTAAAATTCGTATTGAATACCTCAGGATTTTTAATGACTTTTGAAAATGCGGATTGAATACCCCCCAAACTTTGAAAGTCTAAAAAAATCCTACAGACTCCACAACCAATACACCCTCTAAGTGTTACTCATAGGCTATGTTGCACGGCAGATGCAAAAGGGGTGCGAATCGATATGATTCGGTCTTGAGGATTAAGTAGATTTTTAAATTTTTAGGATACGATACGGCGAGGATACGTCAATTTTTTTAATTTAATTATATATATCACCTGTAAAAATATTAAAAAATTTATGTAACAATTATATATAACACATGTAATAATATCAAGAGTATTTAAAACACATGTACTAATATCAAGGAATTCATCTCATATGTAACAAAATAACAATTAAATCAAATATCATCAACCTACACAAGTCATAAATCATAATAAAAGATTAATAAATTTTAATATTTAATAAGTTTTAGAATGTGTCATTCAAATTATTAGTAAGTTTTAATTTTTTACAAAAAAAAAACCCCAAAATTTAATAAATTTTACAAAAAAACCCCGATACGTATCCGATACGCGTATCCTCCGATAGTAAAAAAAATAAAAAAAATTTGGGATCCACCACGTGGCGAATTGGGTCTTGAATCCGGGCCAATCACACGAAACAAATCAAATCTTTAGCATCTACTATTAATTTTTTAAGAATCCGTGCATTAGAGCTCCTAGGTCTAAAAATTAAGTGTTAAAGACTTTAATACCCTTAATACAATAACAACAATTTCGACTATTCTGATTTATTTTGAAATGCATTGATTAATCCTTATTGACCAAAAATCTTCACAATTCTCACCCTAAAATATCTCCCTGATTATCTCTTCTCCAAAAATTTCTCTTCTGATCTAAAAAACAGGGTTTTCTCGCCGGTTTCTGCACACGGAAATTCGGTCACACAAAAACTCCTCAAAAATTGTTGTTTGTTGCCGGATTCTGCACGGCGAAATCAGGCACTCCAAAAACCCTGCACGCCGAAACTTTTGTTCGCCGGAATCCCTGCTTCTCGCCGGATTCTGCACGTCAAATTTGGATAGTCCGAGAGCCCTGCACGCCGACACTGCACTGGTGATGGATAAACATGTTGCTTATCGTTTGGAGGCATGCTTAACCTCCAATGAATTTCAAGCTTGTAGCTTATTTTGTCTCTCCTTTGTTTCGCCGATTTTCTACGGCGAAGACATGCATTAGATCTCGCTTGTTTTCTTTTTCCGGACGGCGGTTCCCGCTTCGCCAATCCTTTCAGAGGAGGTTTCCATGGTGTTTTACCATATAATCTTGTTCATGAAAGTTTTATCCACAAAGTTCTTTCAACAAAGTGAGTTTCCGATTCGGCTTCAGTTTGCGATTGCACCGCTCAGATTTTCCAAACACATCTTGAGGATGGGGGGAGTAGCAATTGTCACGAATGCTTATAAAATAAATATGTGTATCAGTATATATATAAACGACAATTTGTTAATTTAATTTAATCTTGCTGCACATACATCCAGGTTGTTTGGGTTTCTTGTTCCTTGAATGCTCGTTTTGGTCTTTCTGGGGTTTGCCTGCTTATGTATTTTTAGTATTTTGTGTTATTTTTTGGATGTAATTTTTTGTGTAATTTTGCAGATTTTGGGAGTTAATTTACAGATTTGTGTGCTATGATAATTCACTTCCCAATATTGAATAATTGTGGAGTTATTGATTGTAATAATCTTCTTTTTTAGAGCTGCAATATGATGGATCCAGTATATTCTTTTTTGAATGTTGATGTAATAACTAGATTTGTTTTTTTTTTTAAATTTCGGGGGTGTGCATTTTTTATTGCGGGTGTGCAGAATTTTTGAGCGGGTGTGCAGAATTATTTATTGGTGTGTAGAATTTATTTTTTACGGGTGTGTAGAATTTTGAGGTGTACAGAATTTTTTAATATAAAGGACAAATTATTAAAAAGAAATTGGGGTGTGCATAATTTTTTTGGGTGTGCAGAATTTTTTTAATATTTTATTATTGAAAAAAATTAATTAAATAAAAAGACAGATAATTTAAAAAAATAGGGGTGTGCAATTCTTTTTATGGGTGTGCAGAATTTTTTACGGGTGTATAGTATTTTTTTTTTACAGGTGTGCAGAATTTTTGAAACTGGAATCCATTGGAAACGAACATTTGCAGCCTTCTGATGTTATATGAAGTGATTACATTCTATTTTGGCAATTTAGTATGTGTTCTGAAACATATGTCTATAATGTAGTCAGATTTGGTTTGTTCTGTACATGATTATTCGACTTATAGCTAGTGTGGTCAAATTCTCAATTCATAGTGTATCCAAATATGTCCTTCAATCATTCCATGGACGTGTTCAATTTTGCTTCCGTGATCTTATTGTGAGTGAAGTTACTTTCCACAATGAAAATTAGTATTACTAAATCAATATTGTTCAACTTTGCTTCCCGTTCTAAAAACATGCTATATAGATTTAAAATCCCATCTTCAAGTACTTCTTCAATACAAACACAACCTTACAGAGATGAAGAAGAATGTTGAGCAAAGAACATGCCAACTATTCCTAACACTCAATTACACAAGAAAATAGCTGATTTATTGATTTATACTCGTATAATTGAAACAATAGTTATATAAGACATTTTTTTTTTCAAATTTCGCAATCAAACAACTAGAGATTTATGGATATTACAAGTGGATCCTCACCTGGATCGACCATAAATGTCTTGGTCGCTTTCTTATGAGAAAACCCAACAATTTCAACCCTCTGAACTGTAAAAAATTGATGAGAAATTAAACTGCTGAAAAATTAAACTGGAAAAATTCGAAAAAGAAATCCTAAATAATTGCTGAAAACGGCGATATTGTTTCGAGAAGAAATTGATAATTTAAATGACAATTTGATCGATATGTGCTGCATAATTTCTCCAAAATTTTCGTTGCATAGATCGTGGGTGGGGGAGGATATTTTTAGAAAATTTTACCCCCAAGACTATTACTAAAAAGTGCTAACATTTAATAGTAATAGTTATTGATAAATAGCATTTTTAAGCAATTTTCCCTTTTTAGAATTGATTTACTGCCAAAATTGTATTAAGATAAAAGAGTTTTGGCTTGTCCCACATTGATTTGTGATCAAAGGTGAGTGAGTTTTCTAATGCTATTTAAGAAATCTAGGTGTTTTTTTTTATAGAAGTGCACCAAAAAGCCTAGATTACTTATTTGGGCTCAACTTCTCTATTTGACCTAACGTCATTCTATAATATTGTAGTCACTCTGAACAATAAATTTTTAGGACACTATCTTTATAGGCTTGCAAAATTGTTACATTATCTTTATGGGGTTGTAATACTAGTACACTATATTTTTACGTTGGGCAAACTTAGGCCAAATTTGACGCTGGAACTCAAGCCCGATTTGAGCCCTCACATGAGAATTGAGCCGCATTTGGTTAAATTTTGCCTAAATTTGCGCAACTTAATAGATAGTGTCCTAATTTTTTGCAAGACCATAAAGGTAGCATCCTAAATTTGCTAAAAACCATAAGATAGTGTTCTAAAAAAATAGTTTTCTCAAATTACATTATTAGTTTTTCATTTCTAAAATATTACGTTGTGAAAAATTAAATAAATCGAGTACACAATTACATGAAACTAGAGCAGAAAAACTAAATCGAGTTTGAATTACAAATGATCACATAACTTTGGTCTCAAATAGATTTAGTCCTATAAATTTTTTGTTATCGATTTAGTCCTAATAATTTTGACAATGTCTAATTTTAGTTCCAAATTGATCGAAACAACATCGTTTTGCCGTTTTAATTTATGGCTTAAATCTTTTTGAGATCACAGAAGATGGAGTAACATAAGTTAAATGAAATACCATCTTTACCCCAGCAGCTTCCAATATCAAGTCCACGCCGAAATAGAGCGAAGCAGAAGCATCTTTGTTTTCTTCATCAACGGTAAACCTGACTGAATTTGAGGATCTAAATCAACGTCCTTCGGGTTAGATCTATCTGGGCCCCACTTGATGATGCAGATCTCGTTCTTATAGCCATACCTACTACATCTAAAGCGTATGTGACAAAAAAAAAACTAACATTAAAATTAATCAAATATAGATAATAAGAGAAACCATTCGATTCAACTATAACTTCCCAAAAACAAGTAGCAGATCTAGCTAGCAAGATCTTAGATTTTATAGAGGGAGGTTCCCAAAAAATCAATGTTATCATAGAGTTATTAGAAACAATTTTATTAAAGAAGTGAAGATCCAATACGATTAATTTCAAGCAAGATATCCAATTTCGTAGGAGTGGAGATCCACAAAATCAAATCCTTATATAAAAATGGATTTGCTAGAGCTACCATTAAAATTATCAATTATAAAGAAAAAGTAACAATATAAGAATTGACTATTTTCCTCTTACAATTAAACGAAATCAAAAGAGATTTAAAAGCAAAAACAAAATGAGATCTACCTTCATCATTAATTTTCCTCTTGGGCATAAAGAAAATGTTGAGTGCATATAAAATATAGAGAAAAATGCACTCTAAGAAATGTGGAGAAGGTGTGAGTGTTATAGGGTTTAATTAATTAGGCCCTCCTTTAATAGGGAGGTTATGAAGGTTCCAGGAATTGGGTTGTGAGCTTTTGGATAAATTTTCATCTTCAATGACACGTCCTTAATTTGTTACTTGGATAACCTCAACATTAATAGGCCAAAAATGTGAGAGAGAGTGAGAATTTCTAGCAATCATGGTCCTTTTTAGTTGGTGTTGCTCCTTAGTCTATAGGTCAAGATATGTTTATAGTTTATGTGTATCTCATTTTGTTGTAATAAATATTATCTAATAATTTTTACGAAGCCGCCCAAACATTTATATATAAATGAAGCCGAGGTTACATTTAATCATATATGTAATGTATACGTACGTATCCGTACATACAAGTGGCCGGGTATGTATGGGGATTAATGTTTTTACGTCGGCCACCCCAATTTCACCAAAATCGGCTAGAAAAATCACCCGGGAAGTTAGGCGCGGCCAATTTAGTCGGATTTTTTTAACCAGTTTTTACACCTTTAATACGGCTCGAGCGAGAAAACTGTGATTAGAAGAAAACAAAATAAAAAAAATTTAAACCCTAACTTGCCACCTCTCTCACTGCTCACCTGCATCGCCACCCACCTGCACATCCATCGTGCCCCCGCACACCGCCGCCGCCGCCTCCCGCCAAGGTATGTGGGGAAAGGGTATTTGCGAAATGGGTTTTCTGAATTTGGTTATGGGATTTCTCCTTAAGATTTGAAATGATGAAAACCTGTTTGTTTTGTTTGGAGTTGTATTGATTTTGATTTTTGAAGGGATGATTGAGAGTTTAAAACCGATTTTTGGGGGAGAGTTGAGCGGTTTTGAAGGTTTGGAGTGTGATTAAGGTTTTGAAGGTTCTGGAATTTATAAAAAAAAAAATAAAAAATAAAAGCCTAGGCGCTAGGCGGCCAAAAAACACCTGACTTTTGCACCCTTGGTTTTAAGAAAAAAATAATTTTACGGGCTTAAAATTGTAGGACAATATGTTCTAAAATTTGTAAATATGGGATAATATTTTTTAATATCCTGAGCTTAACGAAATGATTGATGACAAACTTTTAAAGGGATTAAAAGAGTTAAGAAAGAACTTAATACATTTATGCAAAGATTTATGGTTTAAATTAAGACAAAAACTCGTATGAGACGGTCTCATGCATGAGACATAATACAACTTAGCACAAATAACATCGATCCCTCCCAAAGTGTTAAAGTGTCAATGTCCAAATTATGTTCCGTCTCACCGTAAGACCGTCTCACACAAGTGTACCTCTTAATTAAAAGCAAATCGAAAACCCTAAAATCCTTTTAAAAAAAAAATAAAACCTCCAAATCTTGAAGTTCCATCTTCCTTAATTTTAAATAAGTGTTTAAAATTTTAAAAATGATAATAGAATTTATCCTAAAAGGAATCGTAAGGTCCGGAGTTTAAACGTGCAAATACGGGGGAAAAAAATGTAAGAAAGAACACAAACCGGAAAATCGGGTGAAAGCTTGTTGAAATCCTGTGTTTTGGAAACGCTCCAAAAGCATTCTATAAATTGAGAATGATGTGCAAAAAAAGTGGTCAAGAGATGACCTGGAATTCAACGAGGATTAGTACGTTGAATGTTAAAAATCCTTCGAGCTTTGACTGAAGGAACCTCGTCAATTCCCACGTAACTACCTAAAAAACACGCCGGAGGGGGATCCGGCGCGGGCTCTCCGACGCTCAAGTCAGTTATCGTTCTAAACTCAGGTGGAAATAAGATCAAAAGGCTCGAATTCAAATAATTTAGTAAAGTAGGTGCTTGTGTCTTATGTGTTACCTGGAAGGGATATTTAAATCCCTCCAGTCGAAGGTTTTCCTTCTTTCTCCCCTCCCTCCGTGTTTAGACCGTGTGTTGCCATTAATCATCTCTCCATCTGGAGTTGATCCACGTCTCCCACGTTCTTTTCTCTCTTTTCCCGGGTCATTAGCACTAATCCTTGATCATAATCCAGAGGTCCGCTTTTCTCGCAACCTCCAATATCCTGCATTTGACTCCCCTGAATATCAGAACTAACTCCCTGAATCCGCTACCTAACTCACGCGGATCAAGGCCCTTCTACCGTTGATATCCTCTCCTTTCACGGTCCAGATTGATCATATTTTCCATGGGTCATCCTTCCTTTAAGCCCATTAAGGCGTTTCTCGGGTCCAGAGTCTCTGATTCAGTTCCCCTGGGCCCAATCCTCTTAGATTAATTAGTGCAGTTCAACCCAGCTTCCTGAAGCTTTAGTTGCTCGGGCCCAACCTCTTCATTCTGCTCCAATATGAAGATCTTGGGCTCTTCTCACCAGCCCAACAACTCTTTCGGTCCATATAATCATTCTCCAATTTAGTAAGACCTCCACGTGTCTTTACTCCCATTGGACGACACAAATATTCCCCATCAGAGAATATGTAAGAATATCATTGTACTTTACTCCTTGGAAGTATTTTGGAAGTTTAAAAATAGTTATAATGAGTAACAATCCGAATATTTAGAGAACGTCGGATATGTGATCAACGGGCATTGTCTAAAGACATTAAGACAACGACAAAAATTCATATGAGACGGTCTCATGCATGAGATCGATGTACAACCTAGCTAATACGATCTCCCAAAGTGTTAAATCGTCAATGTCCAAATTATATCCCGTCTCATTCTTAGACCGTTTCATGCAAGTGTGTCTCTAAGACAACATATACAATGACTTATTAATAATGGTAAAGACTAAAGAATTAATGAGCTAAAATGAGAGAATATTATGCTACATGATGTGCGTCATATATACGTGACAACCTTGGTCCATAGTGTTGAGGCCACAAGGCCAGCATTCCGGATTCAGTCCCATATAGATTCTTAAAAAAAGTAATTGTATAGGTAGTTTTATTTATTCTATTTTTTAAATATAGAACTATTTTATTTATTTAATTATTTATTTTGGTCCCACTGAAATTTCAGAATTCTGGCGACTGACGGATTCTAATCAAATAGTTAATTATTGGGACGAACATTGTGAAAAATGAACCATTTTCAAACATAAGTACCAAAAGCGGTTTACAAAAAATTACTGAAGGAATAATATGAGTGGTTGATTTTTTAAATTTTTATTATCATTTAAATTATTAATTAAATCAATTTTATTGAAAAGTTTCTCTATATGATGGAGATGTCGGTGCATCATGGGCACCGTGTCGGTGCATATGAAAATGAAATTCATAGGTAATTTTGTCTACAAAAATAAATGAATTTCATAAAAATAAAATTCTCTTTAAGTTTTGATGTATATATGGAGAATGCGAATGATGGTGCACAAGACTAAAGAACTGCAAAACTTCTCGCTCTACTCTACAAATACAAAGTAACAAATAATTGATATAAAATACTACCAAATATAGAAAAATAGAGAAATATAATATGAATAGATTCTCAAAAGTGAACACACTCATTATACAAATACTGCCTAGTTCTATTGAAAAAATAAAAGCATCTAACAAACAAACATTTAAATTTTAAATACTTAGTTGACTGACGTAACATGGTGTCATATTTGAAATTAGGGAAATTTTCAAATTTAATCCTAAAACTTAGGGCGATTTCACTTATAATCGTGATTAAATCCTAAATGGTCTCACAACATTTACCTTTTTTGATTTAGTCTCATAACTATTTTTTTAAACGATTTAGTCCCATAACTATTAAAATTGCTCAATTTTCGTTCAATAACTATTTTTTGGAATGATTTAGTCCTATAATTACTAGAATTTTTTAATTTTCTTCTCATAACTATTTTTTTGGAATGATTTAGTCTCATAACTACTAGAATTGCTCAGTTTTCATCCTATGTTGTCAGAAATCACCTAAAACGACGTCATTTCACCAGCGTGCCGTCACGTGCCATTATTAATTGGGGATTACGGCGAGGCTCGTGTTTTAGACACTGATTTGATACAATTTAAACATCTAAAAATTAAATTGAGGCTAGAAAACTATTGTTCTTCGCCAAATTGAGTTCTCGCAGATTTAGGGTTGAACACTGGAAGTACTCAATTTCAGAGAATTGAGGGAATTTAATCCCGTCATTTTTTTAAAGATTTATTTCCGTAATTTTTCTCTTTTTTAATTAATAATATGTGTATTTCATTTAATTGACATGTGTATTAAGTTGTGTCAAATTACTGACAAAAACACGAGCTTCGCCGGAATCCCCATTTAAAATGGCACGTGACTGACATACTGGTGAAACAACATCATTTTGGGTGATCTCCGACAAAATATGATGAAAATTGAGCAATTCTTGTAGTTATGGGACTAAATCATTCAAAAAAAATAGTTAGGGGCGATAACTTTTTGCTACATGGACTAGTTTGACTTTGCAACTCACCCAATTCTGTTTTTTTCACAACTACTAGCTACAAAATTAGACATAACTACCTTACTAAAGGTGGGGATTATTATTAAATGAAAACACATGCAAAATTTATTCCAACACCATCAACCTCCCACAAATTACCCTCCCTCTGTCACCTTCAGACCGCCCACCCACCCCACTGCAACTATATCAAATTACATATTTTTGTATCTATTTTTAGTCCCACTTATTTAACCACCCCACATTCTCTCTCTCTATATTTTCTTCTCTCTCAAAGACTCTCTCTCTCTCTCTCTATATATATATATATATATATATATATATATATATATATATATTTCTCTCTCTATATCACTATAAAATTGGCAATGTTATATAGTTGTCTTATTTCCCTGTAAAGTGTTTATATAGTTGTCTTTTTGATGATTTATATAGTCAATTTTTTTATGATTTATATAGTTGTCTCTTTTCTCTGTAAAGTGTTTATATTAGAATGTTATTAAAATAAATGCACATCCTTAAAAATATGTATGTTTGAACAGTAATAATGTACATTCGCTCACAAAAATGCACACTTGAACATTCACTCTCAATCGTATAAAATTCAATTTAGATGGGCACAACTTATTCCATGTAGGATTTGTATCTATTGTTGGCCTCACTCATCATTGTTCATCATTGTTGTTGGCCTCACATCACATTCCCCCCCAACATTTCTCAATTCAAAATTTATTGTATGACTCACCACTAGTCACTTGTAAATTATCTCTCATAATTTCTACCACCTCCTCCCCAACCGTGTAAATTAATTTAGATGAACACAAATTGTTCCATGTAGGATTTGTATCTATTGTTGGTCTCACTCATCATAGTTCATTTTTCTCTTTATTTTTAAATCTCATGGCTCCACTCATAAAATGCTATTATATTAGAATGTTATTAAAATTGTACTATAACTTCTCACAATAAATGCACATCCTTCAAAATGTGTACACTTGAACAATAATAATGTACATTCGCTCACAGAATGTACACTTGAACATTTGCTCCCACCGTGTAAAATTCAATTTAGAGTGCACAACTTGTTTCATGTAGGATTTGTATCTACTGTTGACCATACTCATCATTGTTCATCATTGTTGTTGGCCCCACAACATAAAATTTTCTCTTTATTTTTAAATTCCATAAGTCCACTTGAACAATAAAATATAATTATTTGGTATTATTATAGGGCCCACCCCTAGTCACTTGTCATTTCAACTAATCAAACCTCTCTATGCCATTTCCAAACGTGAAGAGACAACCAACATCTCTTTCCCATAATTATTATTATTTAACTTTACTTTATTATTTAATATTTTTATATTTTTCAATCTCATGACTCCCATTAATCATTTTTCATCTTTCTCTTTATTTATTTAAAAAAATAATTTTAAATCCCATGGCCCACACTTATTGGGGCAATAAAAATGTACAATCGTTCAATAAATGTATACTCGACCAATAAAATTTACAGTGGCTCAATAAAAACGTGCCACATCAGTATTTTCTAATTTATTTTTTAAACAAAAAAAAAGTTCAAATTTCAAAGTTTTCTATTTTCTAATCATTACCTAATAAAATGTAAACTAGCTCAATAAAATATGTTAAATTATTAACAGCCCAACCAACTACTCTAACAAAATAAAACTAACGGCCCAACACAATAAATATGTTAAAATATTTTTTACTTATCATTAATTTTTCTTCCTCCATTTTCAATTTGTAGATTAGTCTCAAAAAAAAATTCAGAATTTGAAATTTATAAAAACTGTTATTATATTAATTTTTGCAAATTCGTACTATATCTTCTCAAAATAAATGTTCATTCAAAAAAAAAAAATGTACCATCGAATAATAAATGTATGCTCGAACGATAAAATTTACACTCCATAAAAATATGCACACTCTATCGATAAAAATGAACACTAGTTAATAAATGTACACTCGAAGAATAAAATGTACACTCGCTCTATAAAATGCATAATCGCTCAATATAAATGTGCCAAATAAGCATTTCCTACTTTCTTTTTTAAAAGGAAAATCAAAATAAAAAAGGTAAGTCCAAATTTTAATTTTTTTTATTTTTTATGCATTCCCTAACAAAATGTACACTAAGTCAATAAAATTGGTTAAATTATTAGCTCAATAGATCCAAATTCAGAGTTCTCATTTGTATAAATCCAAATCCAAAATTAAACCAATCAAGAGTTCTCATTTATAAACAGAATAAATCAATCAAGAGTTCTCATTTATACAACAAATAAACCAATCAAGAGTTCTCATTTATACAACAAATAAATCAATCAAGAGTTCTCATTTATACAAAAAATAAGCTAATTAAGAGTTTTCATTTGTATAAATCCAAAACCAGAATTAAATACATCATCATACTTAAATTTGACAGAAATTACTCCACACATTCGAAAATGTACACTCGGTGAATAAAATGTACATCCACCTGACAAAAAAACAGAGTGGAAAAATTTAAATTAGCACAATCAAACCCAAGTGGAAGCCAACACATCAAATGTGTAAAAAAACAAAGTGAAAAAAATTAAAATTAGCACAATCAAATGCCCCTTAGTGGATTTACTTAATAGAAAAGGAAAAAAAAAATCTCAAAATCACAAAACAAGAAGAATCAGTATTTCTTGCTACAAAATTTCAGCAGAAAAGTTACTTTTGAAAATAAACAAACAAAGAAGTGTACACTAACAAAACATATAAAAAAAGCCCAATAGTTACACAGATGAAAAATCAAACTAAAACAAGAGTCTAGATTTTCTTTTTCTTTTCTTCGTTGGAAACTTCAGTTAAATGAACAATTCCTACGAAATTAAAAAAATAAATAAATTCTGTGCACCTTAAAGAATGTAGACCTGTTCGTTCTTCTTGATCTCCTTCCAAAATCTGAAGAAAGTAAAGTAAAGTAATATCAGTTTTTTAACCAAATATTTCAACAGATTAATTTATTTGGAGAAAGAAAGAAAAAGTGGTAGAATAACCACAAGTAACCTGAAATTAAATTTACACATTCAGAGCTCTAACACGAAATCCAGTACGCTTGGCCCAAGTAGCCGGCGGCATTGCGGCGGAATTGGGCGCGGGCAGCTGGAGGTCGGGTCTTATTCGTGTCGGAGCTCGCCATTACTGAAATACGCCTAAATTTATAAGTCCACCTAAATTATTATTGAACTTTAATACGATAAAATATATCATTGAACTGGACATTTGGAATACATATGATCTGCACACATTCAAAATAAGAATTTTAATGAATTAAATGAAAGTTACGAAAAGATATTAAAAAGTGACCATTTTACACTTGAAATTAAGAAAATATTATGTCCTCTGCTTTACAGTACCCATGCCATTACTACTGTTCTGTATAACTGAAGTTACAAAACTTCAACAGAATGGAAGTTTAATTTAGTAACAATAGCAGTTGCATTTCAGAAGACCATTCTCAATATTTCGCAATACGGGTTTATAACTGCAAAATAGTTTGGCATCAGTAACATAAAAAAACATGTGTGAGGGTGAAATACACTTTGAGGATGTTTTTCTGCAACCAAACACGACATAAAATAAAAAAGGCATTTTAACAAGAACCTCATATGCAAAGAAATCACACACCCTACTATCAAGAAACCATTAAGTTCAGTTATCAGATCCATTACCAAATCCACCGTCTCCTTCAACACAGCATCTAGAACTTCATACCTCTCCTCCATCTTAAAATTCTATACTCACTTTTTCAATTAAAGACTAGTATTCAAGAACCACCATGAGCAGAGGCCCTTTTTTGCTTACAGCCCTTTGCAGATGCCTCCAGAATGTCAAAGCCGTCGTTTGGGTGGATGGAGAAGAAGACGAAGCTATTTCATGGCCCCCGCCACCCCAGCAAAGCCTCCGTTTTTTTAGTTCAATTTGATATAGAGAGAGAGAGTGTGAAGAATAGAGTGCAACGAACTGACGAAGGGTATTATTGAGAGGGTGGTCAGAGGGTGGTATTGATTCACTGTGCTTTGATTTACTCAGATATGTGTCAGAGGGTGGTCTTCATTGGCTTGGGTAATTGACGTCATATTGCTGAGGGGTATTAATGGAAGATGAAGTGAAAATGAATATAAAGCGGGCTGGTTGTAACGAGCTTCTAAAGCATGTAGATAAATGTAATTATCCCAAATAGTTATGAGATGAAAATTGAGCAATTCTACTAGTTAGTAAACCGTTCAAAAAAATAATTATGGGACGAAAATTGAGCAATTTTAATAGTTATGACATTAAATCATTCCAAAAAAAGAAGTTATATGGGACTAAATAAAAAAAAGTACAAAGTTATGAGACCATTTAGGATTTAAACCCCTTATAATCTTGTAACTTTTTAGGGCCCGTTTGGTTGGGGTAATGGAAGTGGGTAATGAAAATCACTTCTATTGATGTTGTTTGGTAGTTTTAATACACAAGTAATGAGAATAGAAGTAAGTAATTGATTACCCCCACTCACTCAACCCACCTCACATGATACTCATTGTTGATGCCCTAACCAAGCACTAACAATGTAATCAATAATCCTTAGTGATTGACCCTTCAATGATACTCATTACTATTATCATTCCTTAGTCATATCAAGCGGACCCTTAGTTTTTCAAAATCTGGCTCACGATTTCTCCTATCGGTATTTCTATTTGATTCAAGATATCTTCGCTGGAGAACTTGAGGCAGAAGGGAAATTGCCCTTGGAGCACAGCCCGCTTGCAGAATAGTGGAAAGATTAGGGGAAGGCGTGGGTAATTAGGGGTCTGAGTAATTTTGTTGAAGAGATTTATCTCAATCCTCATATTTTTTCTAACCTTTTTGGTGATTAAATAAGTCCTACAACATAAGTTTAATTAGATCCTAATTTTATAATATATAAGAAAGTAAATCTTATTAACACCAACGTAAAATACATGTGGTAGCAATGACTATTTAAATTGTACACATATATACAAATTTTGGCTAGGTTTTATATGCACCCAAGTGCACCGTACACTCATAGTGCATTTTAGAAGCGTGCAACTTATTATGTTGAAAAGTGCAACTTATTTATACAGAAAAGTGCAATTGTTAATATGAGAACATAGTTGCATGCTTCTGTTTGTAATAGTTGCACGTTTCTATTTGTATAGTTGCACGCTTTTAAAATGCACTATAAGTGCATGATGCACCCGGGTGCACATGAGACCCACTCACAAATTTTTAGAGTATTCTTAGATACCATAACTTTTATTAAAATGTATGTTAATATAGAAAAATTAGAGAACCTATACAAGAAAAACAATTGATGTTTTCATAAAGAAATAATAATTCTCTTATACTTTAATTATATTTAAAATCATAGATCGTAATAATTATAATTTAATAATTTATGCATCACAAATTTTTTGAAATATGTCGAAGAATTTTTTTTTTTTAAAGGAAAAAGGTGTAGTTGCAAAAATTATGTATATGTAATTGGTGAATTATGATATCTTCAAATATGATAAAGATTTAGTATATAATATAAGTCATCATATTTTAGAATTTAATAAAAATATTCAAAATCTAGTAGTATCTCATAAATTACCATGTTCTATAAATATCTATTATATCTATGAAATTTTAACCTTAAATATTTTAGTACTTATAATAAACATCTTACAAATCATAAAATATATTCTAATTTAGTATTATATAGATTATCATATACTATAAATTTATTAGAATACTATGAGTGGGTTTCATGTATACCCAGGTACACCGTGCACTCATAGTACATTTTAGAATCGTGTGACTTATTATTTTAAAAAGTGCAAATTATTTATAATGAACCATGCAACTATTTTTTCATATTAATAGTTGCACGATTTAGTGCAAATAAGTTGCACTTTTCAATATAACAAATCGCACAATTCTAAAATACACTATGAGTGCACGGTGCACCTAGATGCATACAAGACCTAACCTTATAATATATATCTAGTCAAACGTAAAAACGTTCATATTATTTTGGCGACAATCCAACTAATTAGTTGAGATATTTAATAAATTTAACAAAGAATTATTAGCTTATTTATGGGAATTAGTAATTTATAATTAATAAATTAATTAAAAAATTTATGAATTTTAATTTTTTGCTACTTCTACTCCTATTATATAATAAGTTTGCAGCAACTTCGAAAATAGTGGAAAGATTTTTCAATCACTTGTATATACAGATATTATTAGGCTAGGTTTTGTATGCACTCGGGTGCACCGTGTACTCATAGTGCATTTTAAAAGCGTGTAACTTATTATACTAAAAAGTGCGACTTATTTACACAGAAAACTGCAACTGTTAATATGGGAACATAGTTGCATGCTTCTGTTTGGAATAGTTGCACATTTTTATTTTGTATAGTTGCATGCTTTTAAAATATACTATGAGTGCACGGTGCACCTGTGTGTACATGAGACCCACTCATATTATTATTCAATAGTTTCTAAATTTGAAGCGATTTCTGCTATTATAGTTTCTAAATTTGAAGTGACTTCTGCTATTTTATATATATATATATATATATATATATATATATATATATATATATAAATTTTAAGGAATACATAAATTAAGTGAAATTTTCTCTTTATATAATAATTTTTCCGTTGTTCGGTTTTCAAAATTTCTAACTAAATTTAATGATATTCATTATACATTATAGTATTTACAAATCATTTCAAATATTATAAGTCATCCCAATGTAATTGTTGTTAGAATAATGGTGTTGTGTGTGTAGACAAAGATGATGCAGACTCTGTTAGTATTAGTGTCCTAAAGACAATCTATTGTATGGACATAATACTTGATGATATTCAGTTTGATTTAATATTATAGTTCATTTAATATTAATGTATGACAATACACTTGTTTGAATATTACGTTCGATTGTTTGCATTCATTCATGCAAGTGCTCCCATGAGTCATTGTTGTCATTGAGGTTGTGAGAACTCAAATGACTTAAGCATGATTCTCAAATGACCCCGATCAAGGATAATCAAGAATGGGATATTGATGATGCAATTGAGATTGATGTGTGTGTCGGGATAACATATGCCAGGATCTATCGGGATGATCTTATAAACACAAATTCAAATTAATAATTATTACTAGCAAGAATTAACACAAGTAGGTTAATCTTCTTCATGGGCAAGAATAATCTAGACCTTCTAGGGTTTCCCGCCCGTAAGACAACAGATTCCTGCCTTTCCGGCGCCGATCTCGCCCACAGCTGGACCTTCCCCAGTTATGCCCCGAATATCCGCCTCCATAAATATCATGCAATCTCATGCCATAAATTAAACCGCTCTTCTAGGGAAAGTTGTTGGGCGGGGGTCGACCAGGTAAGGATGGTCGCCCCGGGTTGCTCGCTATAACTTGGTCGCCACCTCCGGTGGTCGCCCTGGAGTGATCGCCCCATTGTGGCGAGGCCACAACAAGCAGGGGCACCAACTTAACCAACTTGGACTTAGTTTAATGTGTTAGTCCAACACAGTACATCCAACAGATATTTAAAGAGTTCTCACTCAACCGATCCCAGAGATCAGAACTAGAAACCCTAGTCTGAAATCTTGCTAAACAAACTTAACCTAACTTTGAGTTTGGGTAAAGATTTGTTGTTTGTTCCAACCGGAATTCTATCCTAGTTTTGAGGTAGCCTTAAGCTAGAGGATAAGAATTCTAAACTAAGAACTAATGGGATGAACACTTAGTAAATAATCTTGAATTTGTGTTCTTTGTGCGGAAATCTTGATATGGCTTGAACTTAATGATAATTTCCGTGTCTTCACCATGAAAAATGATCCCATATTTATAGACCTCGAAATCAAATAGTCGTTGGGGAGCAATTTGAATTTTAGGCTATTTTTGGTAGAATTGCAGGATTGATGTGACATGCTTCAGGAACGGCATGGCCAAAAGCATGTATGTTTGTCCTTTCTAGCCGTTTGACTATGCAGTGCCAAATCCTGCATTATCAGCTCCTTTCATACGTGTCTCGTTCTCATTGGTTAACAAGTACACATGTTCAGTGGTTGTTTTACCAACTAAGGTTGACATTCTTCTTGTTAGATTAAACATCGTATGATCTGGTGCACGAATAGTTGTAACCAGGTGTGAGCTGAACTGATCACTTAAACTAATCAGTCTACCTGATAGATTCTTCAGATGCAAGTTATCTTAGCTCAACTAGCAGACTCGACTGATGTAGGTCTTCTGGTCTTGTTCTTCTGGTAGTCATCTGATCTTCAGGTCATATGATTCTTCATCTTCATGTCTTCACCTGATCGTGACTATCTGGTTGATCAGATCATCTGATCTTCTTCGAGACTTGACTTACATATTGAGTTCCCCCTCAATATGTGACCTATTTATTACATCAGTTGTTCTATACAATAATTATCAACTGGTCACCTTAACCTGATATCTAGATCATCAGTCATCTAACAGATTTGACTGGTCCTATTACAGATATTTTGGAACTTTCATCAATGCTCTAAATTTCCCAACAGAATGGTTGTCAAAGACCTTCATGATGAAGGATCTTGGTGAAGCCTGCTACATCTCAGGGATCTAGATCCATAGGGATATATCCAAGAAGATGTTAGGGCTGTCATAGTCCAACTACGTAGACAAGGTGTTGAAGCGATTTGCGATGGAGAACTCTAAGAAAGGTTCTCTACCGGCATGTCATTGGATAAAGCTGTCTAAGAAGGATTGTCCTTCTACAAACGCTAATATCCAGCACATGAAAGACGTACCATATGCACCTGCAATTGGGTCCATCATGTACTCCATGACTTGCACTAGGCCAGATGTTGTTAGTGTTAGTGTCCTAGAGATAATCTATTGTAAGGACATAATACTCGATGATATTCAGTTTGATTTAATAATATAGTTCATTTAATATTAATGTATGGCAATACACTTGTTTGAATATTATGTTTGATTGTTTGCATTTATTCATACAAGTGTTCCCATGAGTCATTGTTGTCATTGAGGTTGTGAGAACTCAAATGACTTAAGCATGATTCTCAAATAGCCCCGATCAAGGATCATCAAGAATGGGATATTGATGTTACAATGGAAATTGGTGTGCGATCTGCATCATACTCTTAGAGAGTGTAGTAAGGTCTCACTTACTACGAGATACTAGGTATCTCATGATAGATGCACAAATACCTTAGAGGATATTGGTACACCCATATTCGAGAAACTGTTTGATGTATTTCCACTATATGTGTCTACGGGTGTCTCGGTTAGTGGGAGCGATGCGATACTCCTTTGACTTGAGGTCAATACGCACGACATGTGTGGGATGATGAACTTTGACCATGACCGACGCTTGCACCCTAACCATGGGTAGATGTGGCTTGGATTGGGTTCATCACGAAGTACATGTGCGTGGTAGTTGAGCCAAGAATATGATTCATTCCTCAAAGTGGATTTAAAGAGAATACTCATCTTCTCATCATAATTGGATCAAAGTCATCGGCCGATGCACGTCAACTTAGACTTTGTGGCTAAGTGTGATATACATGATCAATTAGAGATAATATGATTAAGTTATTTGAATAGACACTTCATCATGTTCAAGACTTAATCGAGTATTCACGAATGAAAGGAGGAAATCGTAATAGCCCATGTTTCAGTTACAGGTAGTTGCACGTTTCTCGCAACGTACCTCATATATTGAGAATGTCTGATTTATTGTCTAGGGTTCAATTAAGACCGTTAGTTTGACTAATCACTCGATATATGAGAGCCTATGTGTCACACAACAAGTAATGGTTGTTTACTAATTATAGTTGGTTGATTAAATATTAAATTAGATTTAATATTTAATTTATGGAGAAGTAATTAATAATAGATTAATTTGGAATTAATTATTAGTATTGTTTAATTAAATTGGATTTAATTAAATAAGAATTCCCAATAATAATATTTGGAATATTATTATAGAATTTAATATATATGGAAATAAATCGTAGAGATTTATGATATATGAAATTTAAATCCTTAGAGATTTATATGTGGGAAATAAATCTGAGAGATTTATTTTATTAGGGATTTTTCCTAATAAAGGTTGGCTTAAGATTTAAGCTGGGCCTCTCCTATATATATGAGCTCTTGGGAATTCATAATACGTGAGTTCATATTTTCTCCATAAAATCTCCAAGTTAGAATTTTCCTAGCAAATTCATCTCGGGGATTCAATTCTGGCAGATCTGTGCAAATTAGTAAATGACTGTTACGTGGATACCATAGTTGAGGAATCCGTGTACGAAATGCTGTAAAAATTCTGTTTACGTTTACTCTTATTTAATTATGCAATTAACTGTTCGTTGTTGGTGAACTTTAATTTCCACTGCGCATGTATTACGTGTTTACGTGCCTATAAATTCCAACAGTGGTATCAGATCTTCAGGCTCTTTAATTGATTGCATAAATTTAGATTTATAAAATTAAAATTTTTATTTTTTATAAATCGTTCGGTGCGGCCATGAGTGTTGATTGCACCATATGAATATTGTGTGATGGGGCACGCTCATTAGATGAGACGCACCCTTATTTGTTTTGCCTAGTTCCTTTTTGCTTCGCCTTCAACCCAAATTTTTCTCTGTTTTCCTCCGCCTCCGCCCTCCCGCTTTCTTTGTGGGCAGCTCTTTTTTCCGATTTGTGGGCAGCCGGCGCGCGCTCTCGTTCCGATTGAGATCACGAAACCTCAGTTTAACCCTTTAGTTTTTTCGTGATGCTTTCGATGTCGAATCATGGTAAATCGCCACCGACTCGCCTCGATTTTGAAATTTGCTTGATTCCCTTCAAAATTCGGCCCTGTCCATTTTGATTCAATTCCTCTACGCCCATCGAGATCGAGACAAACCCGTGGTGGCGCGCGCCCGATTCATTCGGTATATACGGTTTTGAACCGTTTTGAGTGTAAGGGTCGCAGCTCCACCACGCAACCCCTTTCGATTATTCGTTCTTGTGGCGGAGTCACCCGTCTTGGCCGGCGATGATTCGCGACCCGTCGTCGATTGGCTCAATATGTTCAATTTTGACCCTTAACCCGGTTCGATGCATGTGTGTTCTTGTGCAGGTTGTTCCTCGATGAATTTTCAAATTCGATATGCTATTGATTGGGATATTTGGATTGGTTTGGAACCGATTAAATTGAAATCTGATTGAACCCTAATAATTGGAACAGTTTTGGGAATTTTGAATAATTCTGACAAACTGATGAATTGTTGGATTCTTGATTTGGATGACCCAATCGGAAAACGGTTTTGGAAACCGAGCAATGATAAGGGCGAGGGAGGACGAGTCAAATTTATTTAGGATGTGCCCTTCCGTGTAGTTTCCAAAACTTGCATCGTCGAACAAATAAAAGAATTAAAATTTGATTTAAAATTATTAAGATTAATTTTAAGTCTTGAAGTAAAATTAGATTTTATTTTATAATTAATTGGACTAATTATTATTTTAATAATCATAAATTAAATTTAAAATTGGATTTTAAATTTGGTTTTAAGAATGATTATTAAATTCCCACTTGGATTTTATTTTAATAAATTCATTAACGTTTTATAGTCCGTGATTATAATTATTTGGGTAAAGCGGCCAAAATAAGCTGTCGATTGTTTGGGTGACCCCAATAAATGGAGTCCGTAAATCATTTTGGGTATTTTGAATAATTGCTCAAATTTGATGTAGATTAACATGTTGGATCTCGATTAAGCAATTAATTTGGATTTAAAATGTTCCTCACCAAAATATGGTTTTTCATTAAATTGAAACGATGTCTTCCATCGAAATTAAAAGTAAACCGAGGATTTCGTTCCAATGGGTATTTAAGACCAAAGTCTTTTTGCTCGGATCTACATTTGGGACTTTTAAACACTGGTGTCACATATGGTTGTAAACCAACTTAACTTTGTTTCAACAAATAAAAATGAAAGTTAAACATTTGTTTCATTAAACTTTAAAATTTTGCAATTAAGATTAATTTTAAGTCTATTCAAATCATGAAAATTATCCTATTTTATTTTATAATTAATTGGACTAATTATTATTTTAATAATCATAAAAATAAATTTAAAATTGGCCATTTTTAAATTTGGTTTTAAGAATGATTATTAAATTCCCATTTTAATTCCCATTTTATTTTATTTTAATAAATTCATTAATTGAGATGTGTTTTGAAAACAAACAAAATAGTCCGTGTTATAATTATTTGGTGCTAAAAGCAAGAAAAAAGATTAGTCGTGTTTGACATGCCAATCCAACCCCTATTAATTGTTTGGGTAGGCGGTGCCCATCTCGGAATATAAATGTTAGTCCGTGTAATGTTGCTCGACATGACTTTGGGTAAAGCAACATGAATAATTGGTCTCAAATTTGATGTAGATTAACATGTTTGATTACGGATCTCGATTAAGCAATTAATACCCCAAATCTTTTAAAATGTTCCTCACTTAAAATATGGTTTTTGATTAAATTGAATTTAGGCTTTGATGTCTTTTTCATTTATTAAATAAATTCATATTTTAGCTTCATTGTGACCGAGGATTTCGTTCTAGCGTGCAAAGGGTTTCATTTAAGACCAAAGTCTTTTGCTATAAGATCTACATTCAATGGGACTTTTTATAGGGACACGTGGTGTCGGCACTAGAACATGATGTTTGTTATTAAACCAACATTAACTTTGTTTCACCGCTTGTTGGGTATCGAGGATATCGGATAGGAAAATGAAAGTTAAGGACATTGTCTTAGATTAAACCGGGTTTAATCAACTAGGAATTGCAAATTTTGCAATTGGTTTGGAGACCTACCACTTTGGTTTTATGTGTGGTTTATGGAATTTTCCCCCATGGTGAATGATTTATATTATTGCATTTTGGATATAATGTTTTTAATATACAAAATTTAAATGCCCCTATGGTGAATGATTTATACTTATTGCAAACTTAATGTAATCATGAAAATAAAAGACTCAAACTTAGTAATCATGAAAACCCGACTTACTTATGACATTGTAGAACTTGATCATGTAAACGAGAAAGGAATTGCAAGGTTAAGAAAGTTAGACTACTTAATCCCATTTGATTTTGAGTCTTATGCAGATTGCAAATCTTATCTCATGGGCAAGATGATCGATAAATCCTTTATGAGAAAGAGGTGCATGCCAAAGAAGTTCTAGAGTTGATCCACAATGACTTATGTGGACCATTACCCACTCTGGCTAGGGGTCACTTCGATTACTTCATCACTTTTACTTATGATTTCTCGATATACGAATATGTGTATCTTATGAAACACAATTCCGAATTTTGAGAAATTCAAAGAGTATAAGGCTGAAGTAGTGAAACAACTTGGTAAGAGTATCAAGACTCTTCGATCGGATCGAGGAGGTGAATACCTTATCCATGAATTCACTGATTACTTGAAGTTACATGGAATTCAGTCACAATGGACTCCTCCCGGAACACCTCAGATGAACGGTGTGTCCGAGAGGAGAAACCGAACCATGTTAGACATGGTGAGATCCATGATGAGCTTTTCCTATCTTCCAACATTCTTATGGGATACGCGTTACAAACCTCGATTTATATTCTTAATAGGATTCCATCTAAATCGGTTGAGCATACACCATATGAACTATGGTGTGGCAAGAAGCCAACTTTTACACATATCAAACATGGGGTTGCCACGTGATTGTGAAAAGGATGCTTACCGACAAGTTGGAATCCAAAGGTGAAAGGGGTTACTTTGTGGGATATCCTAAGGAAACTAAAGGATATTGCTTCTATCTACCTGAGAAACAAACAGTGATTGTTTCTAGGCAGACCAAGTTTCGAGGAAGACTATGTCTTTAAGGAACAAAGTCGTAAGCTGATAAAACTTGAAGAAATTCAAGAACCACAAATTAACAAAGAGACTGATATCTTATCAAAGCAACATGACAAGGAATCAGTGGGAGCATTCAGCAACTTTCACGGTGGGAGTCTTTCACTAGGTGATCGTCTTTCAGCCAGTGGGAGCATAATTGGAGTATGCTTGCCAGTGCAAGAACCTCCAAGTGGGCTGAATGAGAACAACATAGTTCAAACTCCCGCCCAATAGGCATCTGAAAGTGTAACTCTTGAGGACTCTCCGGACATTGATGAAATCGATGCACCACAAAATTTTCACAATCAGAATGTACAACCTGCACAACCACAACTCCGTAAGTCAATTAGGAATCGTAATCCACTCATTAGATACGATTACCTCTTGGAGGAACTCGATAATGAGGACGTACCGGATAAGGACGATCCTAATACTTATTCTGAAGCAATATCAGATATTGATTCAGGGAAGTGGCATGAAGCCATGAAATCCGAGATGAACTCAATGTACACCAATCAAGTCTGGGACTTGGTTGAGTTGCCTGAAGGGGTTAGACCCATATGTTGCGATTGGGTCTTCAAGAGCAAGATCAATGCAAATGGAAAAGTACAAACCTACAAAGCTAGGTTGGTGGCGAATGGTTATAGTCAACGCAAAGCCATTGACTATGACGAGACCTTCTCACCAGTTGCAAAGATCAAGTCCATTCGAATTTTACTTGCAATAGCAGCACACTATGATTATGAGATTTGGCAGATGGATGTCAAAATAGCTTTCCTCACTGGAAACATTGATAAGGAAGTGTTTATGACTCAACCGGAAGGTTTTACATCTAAGTCAAATTCTAATCTAGTATGCAAGCTAAAGATATCCATTTATGGATTAAAGCAAGCTTCTAGGAGTTGGAATATCCGATTTGATGAAGCTATCAAGTTCTTTTGACTTTATTAAAAATTCGGAAGATCCTTACGTCTATTGTAAACGCATCGGGAGGAATATTGCTTTCATAATCGTATATGTCGACGACATATTGATTTTGGGAAACAATATCCCGTTAAAGCAGTCCATTAAAGATTTATTGTTAAAGACCTTCATGATGAAGGGTCTTGGTGAAGCCTGCTACATCCTAGGGATCAAGATCCACAAGGAAAGATCAGAGAGGATGTTGGGGCTGTCACAGTCCACCCATGTAGACAAGGTGTTGAAGCGTTTTGTGATGGAGAACTCTAAGAGAGGATCTCTACCGGCAAATCATGGGATAAAGCTATCAAAGAAGGATTGTCCTTCTCTTGAAACTGATATCAAACACATGAAAGATGTCCCATATTCATATGCAATTGGGTCAATCATGTACGCCATGACTTGCACTAGGCCAAACGTGGCCTACGCTATCAACATCACTGGTAGATACCAACAGAATCCGGGTGAGTCTCACTGGATTGCTGTCAAAACCATTCTGAAGTATCTCAGACGAACTAAAGAATGTTTTCTTGTCTATGGTGGATAGTCAGAACTAGTAGTGACTGGTTAAGCTGACACAAGTTTCCAATCCGACTGTGATGATTACAAACCACAGTCAGGTTATGTTTCACTCTCAATAATGAGGCGGTCAGTTGGAATAGTCCCAAGCAAAAGGACCGCATATTCAACAACCAAAGTTGAGTACATTGCTGTATTAGAAGCCTCAAGAAGGCTGTCTGGATTTATAGTTCTAAAGAGAACTAGGGGTAGTTCCAAGTGCCAGTTGTCTAATAAAGTTGTATTAAGACAATGTTGGTGCGAATGCGCAAGCAAAGGAACTGAGATCAGCAAACAGAAACAAGCATGTACCTGGACTTATCATTTGATCCGAGAGATCATAAGGATAGGAGAAATAGAATTAAAATGTATTCCTACATACTTAATTTGGAAGATCATTTCACCAAAACACTGAGTGTTCATGTACACACTAGACATTTGATGGTCTAGGGGTTAGACATGTAGGTGATTGACTCTAGTCCAAGTTGGAGATTGTTAGTGTTAGTGTCCTAGAGACAATCTATTGTAAGGACATAATACTCGATGATATTCAGTTTGATTTAATATTATAGTTCATTTAATATTAATGTATGACAATACACTTGTTTGAATATTATGTTTGATTGTTTGCATTTATTCATACAAGTGTTCCCATGAGTCATTGATGTTATTGAGGTTGTGAGAACTCAAATAACTTAAGCATGATTCTGAAATAGCCACGATCAAGGATCATCAAGAATGGGATATTGATGATACAATGGAGATTGGTGTGCGATCTGCATCATACTCTTAGAGAGTGTAGTAAGATCTCACTTACTACGAGATACTAGGTATCTCATGATGGATGCACAAATACCTTAGAGGGTATTGGTATACCCATCCGAGAAACCATTTAATGTATTTCCACTATATGTGTCTGCGGGTGTCTCGGTTAGTGGGAGCGATGCGATACTCCTTTGACTTGAGGTCAATACGCACGACATGTGTGAGATGATGAACTTTGACCATGACCAACGCTTGCACCCTAACCATGGGTAGATATGGCTTGGATGTGGTTCATCACGAAGTACATGTGCGTGGTAGTTGAGCCAAGAATATGATTCATTCATCAAAGTGAATTTAGAGAGAATACTCATCTTCTCATCATAATTGGATCAAAGTCATCGGCCGATGCACGTCAACTTAGACTTTGTGGCTAAGTGTGATATACATGTTCAATTAGTTATTAGAGATAATATGATTAAGTTATTTGAATAGACACTTCATCATGTTCAAGACTTAATCGAGTATTTGCGAATGAAAGGAGGAAATCGTAATATCCCATGTTTCAGTTACAGGTAGTTGCACGTTTCTCGCAACGTACCTCATATATTGAGAATGTCTGATTTATTGTCTAGAGTTCAATTAAGACCGTTAGTTTGACTAATCGCTCGATATATGAGGGTCTATGGGTCACACAACAAGTAATGGTTGTTTACTAATTATAGTTGGTTGATTAAATATTAAATTAGATTTAATATTTAATTTATGGAGAAGTAATTAAAAATAGATTAATTTGGAATTAATTATTATTAATGTTTAATTAAATTTGATTTAATTAAATAAGAATTCCCAATAATAATATTTGGAATATTATTATAGGATTTAATATATATGGAAATAAATCGTAGAGATTTGTCATATATGGAATTTAAATCCGTAGAGATTTATATGTGGGAAATAAATCAGAGAGATTTATTTTATTAGGGATTTTTCCTAATAAAGGTTGGCTTAAGATTTAAGCTGGGCCTCTCCTATATATATGAGCTCTTGGGAATTCATAATACATGAGTTCAAATTTCCTCCACAAAATCTCTAAGTTAGAATTTTCCTAGCAAATTCATCTCGGGGATTCAACGCTGGCAGATCTGTGCAAATTAGTAAACGACTGTTATGTGGATACCATAGTTGAGGAATCCGTGTACGAAATGTTGTAAGAATTCTGTTTACGTTTACTCGTATTTAATTATGCAATTAACCGTTCGTTATTGGTGAACTTTAATTTCCGCTGCACATGTATTACGTCTTTACGTGCCTAAAAATTCCAATAGATGTGGCCTTCGCTGTCAGCACCACTGGTAGATACCAACAGAATCCGGGTGAAACTCACTGGATTGCTGTCAAGAACATTCTTAAGTACCTCAGACGTACTAAAGATTGCTTTCTGGTCTACGGAGGACAGTCAGAGCTAGTTTCCACTGGCTATGCTGACGCAAGTTTTCAATCTGACTGTGATGATTACAAATCACAGTCAGGCTATGTGTTCACTCTCAATGGTGGGGCGGTTAGTTGAAATAGTTCCAAACAAGAAACTACCGCGGATTCAACAACCGAACCTGAGTACAAAGAAGCTGTCTGGATAATGCAGTTCTTAAATGAGCTAGGGGTAGTTCCAAGTGCCAGCAGTCCAATAAAGTTGTATTGTGACAACACTGGTGCGGTTGCGCAAGCTAAGGAATCGAGATCCAATAACAGAAACAAGCATGTATCGAGGTGTTAGAACTTGATGAGAGAGATAATCGCTAGAGGAGAGATAAAGTTAGAACATGTTCCCACGGAAGATAATTTGGCCGATCCTTTCACCAAAGCTTTGAGTTTTCATGTACACACTATACATTTCAACGGTCTAGGGGTTAGACATGTAGGTGATTGACTCTAGTTCAAGTGAGAGATTGTTAGTGTTAGTGCCCTAGAGACAATCTTTAGTAAGGACATAATGTTAAGATAATATTCAGCATTGGTTTAATATTATTGTTATTTAATATTAAATGTATGGCATTACAATTGTTTGAATATTATGTTTGATTGTTTGCATTTGTTCTTATCTGTGTTCCATTGAATCATTGTTGTCATTGAGATTTTGGGAACTTAGATGACTTAAGCATGATTCTCAAATAGCCCCGATCAAGGATCATCAAGAATGGGATATTGATGATGCAATAGAGATTGGTGTGCGATCTGCACCATACTCTTAGAGAGTGTAGTAAGATCTCACTTACTACGAGATACTAGGTATCTCATGATGGATGCACAAATACCTTAGTGGGTATTGGTATACCCATCCGAGAAACCGTTTGTTGTAGTTCCACTATATGTGTCTACGCGTGTCTCGGTTAGTGGGGCGATGCGATACTCTTTTGACTTGAGGTCAATACGCACGACATGTGTGGAGTGATGAACTTTGACCATGACCGATGCTTGCACCCTTCCATGGGTAGATATGGCTTGAATTGGGTTTATCATGAATGCATGTGCGTGGTAGTTGAGCCAAGAATAAGATTCATTCCTCAAAGTGGATTTAGAGAGAATACTCATCTTCAATCATAATTGGATCAAAGTCATTGGCCAATGCACGTCAACTTGGATTTTGTGGTCAAGTGTGACATAAATGATCAATTAGTGATTGGAGATAATATGATTAAGTTATTTGAATAGACATTTCATCATGTCCAAGACTAATCGAGTATTCGTGAATGAAAGGAATTTATCTTAATAACCCATGTTTCAGTTACAGGCAGTTGCACGTTTCTCGCAAAGTATCTCATATATTGAGAATGTCTGATTATTGTCTAGGGTTCAATTAAGACCGTTAGTTTGACTAATCGCTCGATATATGAGGGCCTATGGGTAACACAACAAGTAATTCCCTAATCAGATTATAGTTGGTTGATTAAGTATTAAATTGGATTTAATATTTAATTTATGGAGAATTAAAAATATATTAATTTGGAATTAATTATTATTACTGTTTAATTAAATTGGATTTAATTAAATAGGAATCCCAAAATAATATTATGGAATATTATTGTAGGAAAATATATGTAGGGAAAAACATATACCTATGAGATTTGTTTTCAAGATTAGGAAATATCTTCCTAATAAAGATAGCTTAAGATTTAAGCTAGTCTCTCCCTATATATATGAGGCCCCCGGATTCATTATTGACTACTACAAAAAACCTAGTTCTCTCCATAAAATTCCTAGTTAGGATTTTCCTAGCAAATTCTGCTCGGGATTCAACGCTGGCAAATCTGTGCAAATCTGAGTGCGGGGAATACGTGGATACCATAGTGGAGGAATCTGTGTACAATTTACTGTAAGGATTCTGTTTGTGATTATCCGTATTTAAGTATGCAATTATATGTTTATTGTTGGTGAACTGTTTTATTCCGCTGCGCATGTATTACGTGTTTATGTGCCTCTATGTTCCAACAAATCGTTACCAGGGAACTGGGTTCTACTGTCTCATAGCAATTACTGAAGAAATTAAAAACTAACTCAAAAACTAAGATCAAAACTAAAAAAAAAAAAACTAAATACGAAAATAAAAAAAAAAAATTATACGATAATACCTGTGAAAGGGAGAGATACTGAGAGACTTTCGTTGAAAAAAAAACCGAAAGGCTTTCCATTTATTATATAGAGGTTGAAATCCAAAGGTTGAAAGGAATTGAGATCATGCAAAGATATGTTGCTAGAAATATTTTGCAGATAAATTCACATCCCTCAAATATATCGTCTCTTAGTAATTAATCTTGTAAAGAAGGAAATATATCCATATGTATTCTGCTGGATATATCATATCTACTAAATCTTGTAAAGAAGGAAATATATACATGGAAAACGTTTTTTTCAATATACTAAAAGAGGTACACTTGCATGAGACGGTCTCACAGTGAGACGGGGCATAAGTTGTGCATTGACGCTAAAAACACTTTGGTAGGGGTGGGTGTAATTTATGCTAAGTTGTACCCCGTCTCATACATGAGACTGTCTCATATGAGTTTTTGCATACTAAAATATTTTATTTCAATTTTTTTACATAAATATTATCGATAGGATTATCTACTACTTTTTTTAATGACAAAAACGCGTATGAGACGGTCTCATACACGAGATGGGTCCCTATTTGACCCATATAAACCTGTTTAACCGGATATCCCATTTAACCCGTTTGACTGGAAGACAAATACCTAATATGCCCTTTTACATGACAGGTCTTCATTCTGTCCTTCTCAGTTTTCAAATTTCATTTCTTTCCAATTCCTTCTCTTCCATTATGCTACCTTGCTCGCCGCTACCACACGAAGGAGTTTTATGTCTGCGTCAATCGTTGTTTTTTTTACGAAGGAGTTTTGTGACTCCGGCAGTCATTAAAGCGCCTTCTCGATTGCTTTGAGTCGCTCACAAATAAATAAATATTTGCCCTAATTCAAGCAACCACCGCACAACATGTGTGGGATGATAAACTTTGACCATGACCGACTCTTGCACCCTAACCATGGGTAGATATGTCTTGGATTGGGTTCATCACGAAGTACATGTGCGTGGTAGTTGAGCCAATAATATGATTCATTCCTCAAAGTGGATTTAGAGAGAATACTCATCTTCTCATCAAAGTGGATTTAGAGAGAATACTCATCTTCTCATCATAATTGGATCAAAGTCATCGGCCGATGCACGTCAACTTAGACTTTGTGGCTAAGTGTGATATACATGATCAATTAGTGATTAGAGATAATATGATTAAGTTATTTGAATAGACATTTCATCATGTTCAAGACTTAATCGAGTATTCGTTAATGAAAGGAGAAAATCGTAATAGCCCATGTTTCAATTACAGGTAGTTGCACGTTTCTCGCAACGTACCTCATATATTGAGAATGTCTGATTTATTGTCTAGGGTTCAATTAAGACCATTAGTTTGACTAATCTCTCGATATAAGAGGGCCTATGGGTCACACAACAAGTAATGGTTGTTTACTAATTATAGTTGGTTGATTAAATATTAAATTAGATTTAATATTTAATTTATAGAGAAGTAATTAATAACATATTAATTTGGAATTAAGTATTATTAATGTATAATTAAATTGGATTTAATTAAATAAGAATTCCCAATAATAATATTTGGAATATTATTATAGGATTTAATATATATGGAAATAAATTGTAGAGATTTGTCATATATGAAATTTAAATCCGTAGAGATTTATATGTGGGAAATAAATCAGAGAGATTTATTTTATTAGGGATTTTTCCTAATAAAGGTTGGCTTAAGATTTAAGCTGGGCCTCTCCTATATATATGAGCTCTTGGGAATTCATAATACGTGAGTTCAAATTTTCTCCTTAAAATCTCTAAGTTAGAATTTTCCTAGCAAATTCATCTCGGGGATTCAACACTGGCAGATCTGTGCAAATTAGTAAATGACTGTAACGTGGATACCATAGTTTAGGAATCCGTGTACGAATTGCTGTAAGAATTTTGTTTACGTTTACTCGTATTAAATTATGCAATTAAATGTTCGTTGTTGGTGAACTTTAATTTTCGTTGCGCATGTATTATGTGTTTACGTGCCTATAAATTCCAACAGATGTGGCCTTCGCTGTCAGCACCACTGGTAGATACCAACAGAATCCGGGTGAAACTCACTGGATTGCCGTCAAGAACATTCTTAAGTACCTCAAACGTACTAAAGATTGCTTTCTGGTCTACGGAGGACAGTCTGAGCTAGTTGCCACTGGCTATGCTGACGCAAGTTTTCAATCTGACTGTGATGATTACAAATCACATTCAGGCTATGTGTTCACTCTCAATGGTGGGGCAGTTAGTTGGAATAGTTCCAAACAAGAAATTACCGCGGATTCAGCAACCGAACCTGAGTATATTGCTACGGCAGAAGCTGCCAAAGAAGCTAGGGGTAGTTCCAAGTGCCAGTAGTCCAATAAAGTTATATTGTGACAACACTGGTGCGGTTGTGCAAGCTAAGGAACCGAGATCCAATAATAGAAACAAGCATGTACCGAGACGTTATCACTTGATGAGAGAGATAATCGCTAGAGGAGAGATAGAGTTAGAACTTATTCCCACGGAAGATAATTTGGCTGATCCTTTCACCAAAGCTTTGAGTGTTCATGTACACACTAGACATTTCAATGGTCTAGGGGTTAAACATGTAGGTGATTGACTCTAGTTCAAGTGGGAGATTGTTAGTGTTAGTGCCCTAGAGACAATCATTTGTAAGGACATAATGTTAAGATATTATTCAGCATTGGTTTAATATTATTGTTATTTAATATTAAATGTATGGCATTACAATTGTTTGAATATTATGTTTGATTGTTTGCATTTGTTCTTATCTGTGTTCCCTTGAATCATTGTTATCATTGAGATTGTGAGAACTTAGATGACTTAAGCATGATTCTCAAATAGCCCCGATCAAGGATCATCAAAAATAGGATATTGATGATGCAATAGAGATTGGTGTGCGATCTGCATCATACTTTTAGAGAGTGTAGTAAGATCTCACTTACTACGAGATACTAGGTATCTCATGATGGATGCACAAATACCTTGGAGGGTATTGGTATACCCATCCGAGAAACCGTTTTATATAGTTCCACTATATGTGTCTACGGGTGTCTCGGTTAGTGGGACGATGCGATACTCCTTTGACTTGAGGTCAATATGCACGACATGTGTGGAGTGATGAACTTTGACCATGACCGACGCTTGCACCCTTCCATGGGTAGATATGTCTTGAATTGGGTTCATCATGAAATGCATGTGCGTGGTAGTTGAGCCAAGAATATGATTCATTCCTCAAAGTGGATTTAGAGAGAATACTCATCTTCTCATCATAATTGGATCAAAGTCATTGGCCAATGCACGTCAACTTGGATTTTATGGTCAAGTGTGACATAAGTGATCAATTAGTGACTGCTGACAATATGATTAAGTTATTTGAATAGACACTTCATCATGTTTAAGACTAATCGAGTATTCGTGAATGAAAGGAAGTTATCGTAATAGCCCATGTTTCAGTTACAGATAGTTGCACATTTCTCGCAATGTATCTCATATATTGAGAATGTCTAATTTATTGTCTAGGGTTCAATTAAGACCGTTAGTTTGACTAATCGCTCGATATATGAGGGCCTATGGGTAACACAACAACTAATTCCTAAATCAGATTATAGTTGGTTGATTAAGTATTAAATTGGATTTAATATTTAATTTATGGAGAATTAATAATATATTAGTTGGAATTAGTTATTATTACTGTTTAATTAAATTGGATTTAATTAAATAGAAATCCCAAAATAATATTATGGAATATTATTGTAGGAAAATATATGTAGGGAAAAACATATACATATGAGATTTGTTTTGCAAGATTAGGAAATATCTTCCTAATAAAGATAACTTAAGATTTAAGTTAGTCTTTCCCTATATATATGAGTCACCGGGATTCATTATTGACTACTACAGAAAACCTAGTTCTCTCCATAAAATTCCTAGTTAAGATTTTCCTAGCAAATTCTGCTCGGGATTCAACGCTGGCAAATCTGTGCAAATCTGAGTGCGGGGATTACGTGGATACCATAGTGGAGGAATCTATGTACAATTTACAGTAATGATTCTGTTTATGATTATCTGTATTTAAGTATGCAATTATATGTTCATTGTTGGTGAACTATTTTATTCCGCTGCGCATGTATTACGTGTTTACGTGCCTCTATGTTCCAACAAATCGTTCCCAAAGAACTGGGTTCTACTGTCTCATAGAAATTACTGAAGAAATTAGAAACTAACTCAAAAAGAAAGATCAAAACTAAAAAAAAAAAAGACCAAATACGAAAATCCAAAAAAAAAATTATACGATAATACCTGTGAAAGGGAGAGATACTGATAGACTTTCGTTGAAAAAAAAAAGGCTTTCCATTTATTATATAGAGATTGAAATCCAAAGGTTGAAAGGAATTGAGATCATGCAAAGATATGTTGCTAGAAAGATTTTGCAGATAAATTCACATCCCTCAAATATATCGTCTCTTAGTAATTAATCTTGTAAAGAAGCAAATATATACATATGTATTCTGCTGGATATATCATATCTACTAAATCTTGTAAAGAAGGAAATATATACATGGAAAACGTTTTTTTCAATATACTAAAAGAGGCACACTTGCATGAGACGGTCTCAAGGTGAGACGGAGCATAAGTTGGGCATTTACGCTTTAACACTTTGGTAGGGGTGGGTGTAATTTATGCTAAGTTGTACCCCGTTGTTGGGGAGTTATTTGCCCGGATCTATTCGGGATGAATATTTAAATACAAATTTAATTATGATAATTATTACTAGCATGAATTGACCCATATTAATTCAAATAATAATTCAACAACAAATCATGCATATAAAAAATTCACGTAAATCCTACGCATGCGGAATTACTACGAGTTTACGTGAACTTACCTCTTGGAATGACAATGGACTTGTCGATGAAAACACACCAAAAAGCCTTCCCAAGTATTCCCTAGTCCTTGCTCGACAATCCGGTGGAAGGATACTCGTGAACAATTAACAAAAGGAAAAATAAACTTTGTTGCACCACTTTTGTGGATTTACTAATTTTTCCTGCACATGGAATTGTACTTGGGAATGAAAGAATCATCCCCTATTTATAGATAGGGTGGTGGTCGAAATTTTGGGGAAAAAACAATGTGGGAAAATCTTTTCTTGATCTCCAAGAAATCTTGAATATATCTCCTATATTCTTTTCTCCATAATTAAAATATTCCACAAAAATCCCAAATTATCTTGTTATGGCCTATTTTCGAAAAATTAAGAGACAAGATTCCAAGATTTAGATCTTCTTGAATTTATGAGATATACTTGTATTTCAAGAAATACATATCTTCCATAATATCTTTTCAAGAAAATCAAGAAAATCTTTCTTTCCCTTAATTCTTTGAAAATTTTGAAAATCTCACTATGAATAACCAAGTGGGAGATTTCTTGAATTTAATGAGATAATCTTGTATTCCAAGAATACATATCTTCATTCCATAACAAAATTCAAAGAAAATCTTTCTCCCCTTTTATCCATAATTTTCGAAAAAGAGAGGAAAAATAAGCAACAAAATTTATTTTATTTTTAAACACTTTTTTCAGTTATTGGACTTTATCTTGGGCTACTTGGGGGGCCTTTAGGAGAATTAAGATTGGACCTTCCAATGGACCTTAAATTATCAATATTGAGCCACAATGTTATTCAAGCCCATAAATATTAATTAATCCCACTACATAATTAATATTGCACTATCCATCTTAACTTATATTACAGTTAATATGGCTCCCGGTTATTATTTCACGTGTTTAAGATTATCTAGCCCATTAATTAATTCAAGCCACTGAAATAGCTTTCCATTAATTAATATATTTTATCCTTGGTAAAGGAACGGTTCAACGTTATTATCCATACCGGAAACTAGTTCCACTTGCAAGATTTGGTATGATAAAACTTATGAACCTCCCAAGGGGGCAAATCGAAGAAGCGTACTTGCACACGATTCTCCGTATTAAATCTTAGCAATCGCATGTGACCAATAATATTGCCCAAGATATAGGGTATTGAATCTCATTGATTCTCTTCCCGTAATAAGTCAAAGCAATAGTTACTAGCCACACGCAATCCTATTTAAGGGACGAAGATTAAGAAATAACTAATCACTGAGGTCTAATTCTTCCTAGTTCAGTTCTGAAGAATTTGTCCTCCTGTAGGTCCTCTTCAATGCATCAGTCATGCACTAGTGTAATCTCTTGGTAAAGACAAACCAATCTGAGCCTTACACTACAACCTTTCACGATGGATTGTTCATTTCCATCTAGGTCGTGAATGGTGTACTTTTAGTTACAAGGAACTGTTAATTTAATCTTCTGTGATCTTGGTATCACTAAATTAACTACAATGTAACACGTACTATTTAATGAACAGTTATGCAGTAAATATATGTAACATTCGATGATATTTAAAGCATCAGAGATAAATAATTTATTTCAGTAAATAAGTCCAAAATTCAGTCAGTCTGATTATACAAAGTAAAAGCATACTTTCCAGTATAATCCCAATAATCTCCCACTTATACTCAAAGTATGCTTTTAAGTATACATCAGCATGTCTCGTGTATTACGTGACAACTAATGCCACCTACACGAACCTAATAATGTCTCCCACTTATACTCAAAGCAGATTGGCAACGGTCTTGACACCCATTCCTTTCACATGTCTCTCGAATGTATTCTGAGGCAGACCCTTTGTGAATGGATCAGCTAGGTTGTCTTCCGACGTGATCTTTGCCACCTCTATATCTCCTCTCTTAACGATTTCTCGTATAAGATGGTATTTCCTTTCAATGTGTTTGTTGGCCTTGTGGGCTCTTGGTTCCCTTGAATTTGCAACTGCTCCGGCATTGTCACAATAAACAGTGATTGTGCTGGGCAAATTCGGAAATACATCCAAGTCCACTAGGAAGTTATTGAGCCAAACAGCTTCTTTCGTTGTCTCGCAAGCAGCTACATATTCGGCTTCCATGTTAGAATCTGCGATGCATTTTTGCTTAACGCTTCTCCGCGTCATGACTCCTCCCCCCATGCAAAACACACTACCGGAGGTAGATTTTCTGGAATCTAAGTCAGATTGGAAATCTGAGTCCGTGTAGCCGACGGGGATTAGACTATCTGACTGATAAACCAACATTCTATCTCGAGTTCTTTTCAGATACTTCAGAATGTTTTTAACTGCCGTCCAATGTTCCTTTCCCGGGTTACTCTGATATCTTGCCACCATGCCAACGGCAAAGCAGATATCCGGTCTCGTACACAACATTGCATACATAAGGCTTCCGACAGCCGAAGCATAAGGAATGCCTTTCATGTCATCTATATCCTTTTGTGTCTTAGGGCACATTTCCTTGGATAGATGGATTCCATGCCTGAAAGGTACAAAGCCTTTCTTGGAATCCTGCATGCTGAATCGTTTCAAGACAGTGTCTATGTATGAAGCTTGCGATATGCCTATCATCTTTTTCTTGCGATCTCGAGTGATCTTGATCCCAAGGATGTGCCCTGCTTCCCCTAAGTCCTTCATATCAAACTGTTTTGAAAGTCATGCCCTTACGTCTGATAACACCTTTACATCATTCCCGATGAGCAGAATGTCATCTACGTATAGTACTAAGAATACCAATGTAGTTCAGACACGCTTTTTGTACACACAACTTTCGAACTCATTTTGATCAAACCCATAAGACTTAATAACATGATCAAAACATTGGTTCCAAGCTCTGGATGCCTGTTTGAGTCCGTAAATGGACTTCATGAGCTCACAAACTAGGTGTTCTTGGCCCTTTTCAATGAAGTCTTGGGGTTGTTGCATATAGATTTCCTCATCAAGACTTCCGTTAAGGAAAGCTGCCTTGACATCCATTTGCCAGATTTCAAAATCGAGATGCGCGGCTATCGACAAGAGAATCCGGATGGACTTGAGCATTGCTACAGGTGAAAAAGTTTCCTCATAATCGATCCCTTCTTTCTGAGTATAACCTTTTGCCACAAGCCTTGCCTTGAAGGTTTCCACCTTCCCGTCCGGTCCCCTCTTTCTCTTGTATACCCACTTACAACCAATAGGTTTGACCCCATTAAGTGGTTCGACTAGCTCCCACACTCTGTTATGATCCATAGACCCCATTTATGCTTTCATTGCCTTTTGCCAAGAAACCGCATCCTTATCTTGGATTGCCTCATTGTATGTCCATGGGTCTGATTCATCTTGTCCGGGAATCAAGTCCGAGGACTCTTCTATCCCCATGAATCTCTCGGGTTGTCTCACAACCCTCCCACTACGACGAGGTTCCGGTTGTGAAAGTGTGTCATTTGGTATATCATCTTGTACAGTTGGCAATGAGGTTAGCCCCCTTAGCTCACTTAAGATAATCTCACTTCTGGGTCTTCTTTCGTTCATATAGTCTTCTTCCAAGAATCTAAAGTGGGTGCTTATTACCACCTTTTGATCTTTGGGACCATAGAACATACACCCATTTGTTCCCTCTGGGTATCCTATAAACAACCTTAATTCTGATCGAGGATCCAATTTCCCGGCTTCCTTGTCTAACACGTAGGCCGGACACCCCCAAATTCTCATGTGTCTCAAACTAGGCTTGCGCCCGGTCCACAATTCTTTGGGAGTTTTGGGAACCGATTTGGATGGCACCAAGTTCAGAATGTAAGCCGATGTTTCCAAGGCATGACCCCAGAACGACTTGGGAAGATCCACATAACACATCATTGATCTAACAATTTCCAAAAGAGTTATGTTTCTTCACTCTGCAACCCCGTTTTGTTGAGGGGTTCCGGGTGCAGTCAGCTGGGATGCAATCCCTTCATCTGACAAGTAGTTCAAAAACTCATCGCTGAGGTACTCGCCTCCACGATCGAATCGTAGAGACTTGATACGTTTTTCCCTATAATTCTCTGCTTGAGCCTTAAATTCTTTGAATTTCTCAAAGGTCTCAGATTTATGCTTCATAAGGAAAATATAACCGTACCTCGAGTAATCATCAATAAAAGTGACGAAATACTCGTAACCTCCTCTTGCCATGGTTGACATTGGACCACACACGTCTGTGTGAACGATTTCTAACACTTCTTTGGCTCTATTCCCCTTGGCTCCGAATGCCCTCTTGGTCATTTTACCCTCTAAACATGATTCGCAGGTTGGAATCGGTTCAACTTGGAGAGACTCTAGTGAACCGTCTTTCACCAACCTTTGGATCCTCTTTGGATTAATATGTCCCAATCTTAGATGCCATAGAAGTGTTTCGTTCACGTCTGATGAATGTTTTCTTTTACCGGAAACAGTTGATGTGTTATAGGATGCATTTCGTGAGTGGTGTGCACAGTTAATTGTATAGAGATTACTTGACAACGTTCCATGACAGATAAATTTATCAGAAAGAGAAATGGTAACAACTTTATCAAAAGTAACCGAATATCCATCAAGGTAAAGTTTAGAAACTAAAATCAAGTTCTTTCTAAAATTCGGAACGTAAAGTACATCTCTTAAAATTAAAACTCTGTCTTCAAAAGACAGATGCACTTATCCCACTGCTTCAGCTACCACTCAAGTGGCATCGCCCAGTGTGATGAGGATCTCACTCCCACTAAGTTGTCGGGTCCGCTTGAACCCCTGTAAAGTGAAACATACATGATTAGTGGATCCCGTATCCACCACCCATAAATGGGTGGCATACGCCGCTAAGCAAGTTTCAACAACTAGTGCGTGAGAATTACCTTTCTTTCCATTCCTTTTAGGATTGGAACAGGCTGACCTCCAATGTCCTCTCTCACCGCACTTGAAGCACCTCCCCTTAGCTGGCTTGCTCACTCCTCCACCACCCTTCACCTTTTCTTTGCCTTTGGCAACACTTGAGTTCACTTGCTTGTGGCTCTTGTCCTTTTTCTTGTTCTTACCACCCCTTGGCCTAGAAGAAGAAGAAGGTCCATTTGCCACAAAGACTTGGCTCTTTTGTCCCAATATCGCCTCTGCCGAGACCAAAGCTTGCAATAGATCAGGCATCTAGAACTTCTGATTATTCATCTGATAGTTCAACCTGAACTGTTCAAAACTTTTCGGCAGAGAATGGAGCACGAAATTGATTTGGGTCTCGATGTCGTATTCGGCGCCAAGTACCTCAAGTTTATTAAGGTGAGCCATCATCTGGAGAACGTGCTCCCTTACGGGCGTTCCCTCCACCATTTTCATAGAGAGCAAGTCCCTCATGGTGATCTGACGAGCCACACGGTTCTGATGTTGAAACATCGCTTTAAGACTAGTCATGATGTCTGCAGCGGTCTCAACGTTCTGGTGTTGGTGATGCAACACATCTGACATTGAAGCCAAGATGGTACACTTTGCCATTTCGTTGGAACGCTCCCAGTCAACATTCTCTTTCTTAACCGATTTACTTGACTCATCATTTGGCTTTTCTAGTTTAGGTGTAGTGAGAACCCAGTTATGGCTTTGTGCAGTGAGGACAATAGTAAGTTTACGACTCCAATCAACAAAGTTTTCACCAGTAAGCAAATTGTCTTTAAGTATATTGAACAGTGGATTAAAAGGTTGCGACATGCTGAACTGAAATAAATAATATGCATAAGCACAAATATATCACAAAATTCAATCACATTTTCATATTAAAATCTCAAAAAAATATGAACATGCATCAGCCAACATCTCAAAACAGTTTAAATAAGCCACGTGGGGTGGGTCATTATTTAAACACATTCAAGCAGGTTACAAACAAGAACATTTACAAACCATTAATATCCAGATTAATAGTTGGCTCCCACTTGACCAATATAAAATTGATAGGGACTTCGGGGAAGTATATGCATATCAATTTTATACCTAAGTAATAACCATGATTAAATACAGAATTATTATTTACGCTTTGAGCGAGGCCTCGTGGGAGGGTCATCGTCGCCATTAGTAATAATCCACAATCATCCGTTTGGAATTTATTCATGTGAAAGCTATCTTTTTGCCGTCCCTTGTAGGGAATTTCTCAAAAAGAATTCACAAATAAATAAATCATGGAGGTCAATAATTAATTCAATTTTATTATCCTGAATAAAATTATCAATTTATTGTTTAAACATACTTAGTAATTTTCGAAAGTGAGATTTTTCAAAACATTTTCTCATGCATCGCAAATTTAAACACAATTTAAATAAGCATAAATAATGCATAAACATCAAGACAAAAAAATTAAACATATTGGGCACATTTATCCAATTGTCATGGTTAATTTTGTCATGTCTTGATCTCGAGAAATTCGTCTTCATAGCCTTCATCGTTAAATCTCGAAAAAGCTCTCCTTGACCGTTTTAAAAAAAAGCCTTGTCGAAGCGTCATCGACCATTTCACGTCGGAGTGCCCTTTAACCTCCGGCCGTCTTTGAGTGGCGTCGTCTTGTATGCGTCGATGCACCAGCGCCGTGTCGCGTCGCCAGCGTCATCAGCAAGCGTATCCGCCCGTCGCCCGCCCGCGTCGACCATCCACCGTCACGTCACGCGCCTTATGCCTGTAGCGGCATCGCCCCCTGCGCATACTGGCGGTCGCCAGCGTTGCCCGTCGGATCCAGCGTCGCTTCGGCCCCTCCGGCCTCGCCCTCGCCCGTCTTGGCGCCATAGCGTCCGCCCGTAGCGTGTGCCTCCCGCCAGCACATTTAGCACGATGCCGCAGCGCCTCTGGCAGCGTTCTAAATCCGTCTTCTAATTCTTCGTTTCCGCCTCCGTTTTTTGTTCCGATTACAATTTATTTACAAAAATAAATAAACCTAGATCTAGATTAGTCTATTACATTGATCAAATCAAACAAATACTAATCTACTCGTGGATTTTCTCACGTGGCAAAACGAATCCGAACGGATCGAATTAAAAAAAACCACAATTTATATGCATGCATAAATTAAACACATTAAATTCCATGATAATTGGATACCTGCAAAAAAGATCTAACAATTCTACTATCCAATTTCAAATTTAATGACAGCGAATTAAATTACAATTTAAAATTCAGAGCCCGAAACCGAGGCTCTGCTACCAATTGTTGGGGAATTACTTGCCCGGATCTATTCGGGATGAATATTTAAATACAAATTTAATTCTGATAATTATTACTAGCATGAATTAACCCATATGAATTCAAATAATAATTCAACAACAAATCATGCATATAAACAATTCACGTAAATCCTACGCATGCGGAATTACTACGAGTTTACGTGAACTTACCTCTTGGAATGGCAATGGACTTGTCGATGAAAACACACCAAAAAGCCTTTCCAAGTATTCCTTAGTCCTTGCTCGACAATCCGGTGGAAGGATACTCGCGAACAATTAACAAAAGGAAAAATAAACTTTGTTGCACCACTTTTGTGGATTTACTAATTTTTCCAGCACATGGAATTGTACTTGGGAATGAAAGAATCATCCACTATTTATAGATAGGGTGGTGGTCGAAATTTTGGGGAAAAAACAATGTGGGAAAATCTTTTCTTGATCTCCAAGAAATCTTGAATATATCTCCTATATTCTTTTCTCCATAATTAAAATATTCCACAAAAATCCCACCTTATCTTGTTATGGCCAATTTTCGAAAAATTAAGAGACAAGATTCCAAGATTTGGATCTTCTTGAATTTATGAGATATACTTGTATTTCAAGAAATACATATCTTCCATAATATCTTTTCAAGAAAATCAAGAAAATCTTTCTTTCCCTTAATTCTTTGAAAACTTCGAAAATCTCACTATGAATAACCAAGTGGGAGATTTCTTGAATTTAATGAGATAATCTTGTATTCCAAGAATACATATCTTCATTCCATAACAAAATTCAAAGAAAATCTTTCTCCCCTTTTATCCATAATCTTTGAAAAAGAGAGGAAAAATAAGCAACAAAATTTATTTTATTTTTAAACACCTTTTTCAGTTATTGGACTTTATCTTGGGCTACTTGGGGGGCCTTTAGGAGAATTAAGATTGGACCTTCCAATGGACCTTGAATTATCAATATTGAGCCACAATATTATTCAAGCCCATAAATATTAATTAATCCCACTACATAATTAATATTGCACTATTCATCTTAACCCATATTACAGTTAATATGGCTCCCGGTTATTATTTCTTGTGTTTAAGATTATCTAGCCCATTAATTAATTCAAGCCACTGAAATAGCTTTCCATTAATTAATATCTTTTATCCTTGGTAAAGGAACGGTTCAACATTATTATCCATACCGGAAACTAGTTCCACTTGCAAGATTTGGTATGATAAAACTTATGAACCTCCCAAGGGGGCAAATCGAAGAAGCGTACTTGCACACGATTCTCCGTATTAAATCTTAGCAATCGCATGTGACCAATAATATTGCCCAAGATATAGGGTATTGAATCTCATTGATTCTCTTCCCGTAATAAGTCAAAGCAATAGTTACTAGCCACACGCAATCCTATTTAAGGGACAAAGATTAAGAAATAACTAACCACTAAGGTATAATTCTTCCTAGTTCAGTTCTGAAGAATTTATCCTCCTGTAGGTCCTCTTCAATGCATCAGTCATGCACTAGTGTAATCTCTTGGTCAAGACAAACGAATCTGAGCCTTACACTACAACCTTTCACGATGGATTGTTCATTTCCATCTAGGTCGTGAATGGTGTACTTTTAGTTACAAGGAACTATTAATTTAATCTTCTGTGATCTTGGTATCACTAAATTAACTACAATGTAACACGTACTATTTAATGAACAATTATGCAGTAAATATATGTAACATTCGATGATATTTAAAGCATCAGTGATAAACAATTTATTTCAGTAAATAAGTCCGAAATTCAGTCAATCTGATTATACAAAGTAAAAGCATACTTTCCAGTATAATCCCAACAACCGTCTCATACATGAGACTGTCTCATATGAGTTTTTGTCATACTAAAATATTTTATTTCAATATTTTTACACAAATATTTTCGATAGGATTATCTACTATTTTTTTCAATGACAAAAACTCGTATGAGACGGTCTCTCCACACGAGAGGGTCCCTATTTGACCCATATAAACCTGTTTGACCGGATATCCCATTTAACCCGTTTGACTGGAAGACAAATACCTAATATGCCCTTTTACATGACGGGTCTTCATTCTGCCCTTCTCAGTTTTCAAATTTCATTTCTTTCCAATTCCTTCTCTTCCATTGTGCTACCTTGCTGCTTGTTGCCACCACGAAGGAGTTTTATGATTAAATCAATCGTTGTTTAAATGCCGCCACCACGAAGGAGTTTTTGTGACTCGGCGATCATTCTTTATCTTTCTCGATTGCTTTGAGTCGCAAGACAAATAAATAAATATTTGCCCTAATTCAAGCAACCACCTCACGAAGGAGGAGTATGCTTCTTCTCTCTTGATAATGTAATATATTCTAGGATGTAATATGCTGCAGTGTATTCACACAATTTTACAAGAATTTGAGTCAGTTGTAGGGTGGGTGGGTAAAGTTCAGCCCCCTTTGAGTAGTGGTGTGGGTCGTTCTTATTCCATGTCCCCTTTGTTTTTCTTTGGGTATCCTATTACTTAGTTGTGCCTCTTCTTGAATGTTCCGAGTGTAAAATTGTCGCTGAAATGATAGCTTGTTATTTACCAATTCAGAGCATTTTCAAGTTCTGACAAATATTTACATGGTTCATTGTAATCATGAATTCATGATTTAACTATTGTTTGTTAATGTGGTAAAATTTCATGTTTCATTTGTGTTGTAAACTCGTGAATGTTGATTAACCAAACTTTGTGTGTAGGCAATTTTCTTAATCATCTCTTTCATAATTTGTGTGGGTGTAATATTCGTTAATTTTGCTGGTTCATGTGATTAATCCTAACATATGTCTTCATTTTGTATACTAGTTGTTTCTGATGTGTGGTTTTATACTAAATTTGTTTTCCTTTGCTTGATCTCCCGAATTCATGATTCATGTTTATATAATATTCAAATAATTGGGAAGTTGGATTGAGCTTGTTCTCGGTGCATTGCATTTGGAATATTGTGATTGTTATACCTATAAGCTTAAATATTTACTCATTTCTTTGTAGCATGCTTTTGTTTTTGCAGCATGCTCATATGTTGTTGTAGTTTTAATTGTTGTGATTTTAGATGTTGCCAAGGTGCCTGATTGTTATCTAATTTTTCTCTTGGTATGTGATTACATGTTTCAAAACAGTTGCTATTAACATTCACAAATATCGTACTTTGGAGCAGCTCAAGATACAGGACAAATTATAGAACAAAATCTAGAAATTATAAGGAGGAATGATGAAGAAAAAGCTGCAAAAGAAAAAAATTGAAAGGTAAGATGAATTTTCAACTAATATTTGATACTCTTGATAGCAGAAATGTTATTGAAGCTATATATTGTTAACATTTTTTGGATACTATATACATTAGATGTAAGAATATTTATTTTCCCTATTTGTAACAATATTTAATGCTTGCTTTTTAGTTAAGGTAGCAATATTCTTTTCGATTATGATGCCAAAGATAATTGTGATACTCTACTGTAGAAATATGATACTCTTGACCATATGTTCGTTACTACTTTTTAGTAAAATATCATTCTTGTGTTTTTTATGAAAAAATATGCAATTAGTACTTATTGTTTTATAACATTTAATATTTCTAATAATAATAAATTACTCTAATACTCCTGGCTAGAAATGTGATACTCTTAGCCAGAAATGTGATACTCCTGAACATATATTTGATATTCTTGAATTTTATTAAATCATAAAGTGTTCTGCGTAGTGTTATTTTACTAAATAATAAGATAGTAAAATGTCATACTTGTGCTTTTTATTAATCGATAATACGATGTTTTAAAATTCTGATACTTCTCACCTTATCTTTTGATAATCCTAATTTTTGTAGTGAGGAAGACATCAAAGAAAAACCTGCTAAAGGAAAGAATCAAAAACCTGTTTCTACCAAACCTGAGTTAAGCAAAAGGTGATTGATTTTTGTAAAAAGAAACATGCTTTAATGGAGATGGAAGCAGAGCTCAAGAAATACAAGAAAAAAGAAGAAGAAGAAATTATGATTTTGCATTGGCGTGTAAAAAATACATTTAGAGCTACAAGTTGTAGTTAATTAGTCGATTGTCATAGATTAGATTGTAGTCTCAACATTCAATGAGAAAACATGTGAATTATTTAGAGGCGATTTATTTGGTGTATTGGATTATTGGTGAATACTTAGTCATGGTGTATTGATGTATTTTCCATTAAAAGTGATTTCATTTAAGTATGCTTGATTATAGACTTTATTGGTTCCAATACTATATAAATTGATACTTCGATAAGATATTTAATACTTGATTGAATTATTGATACTCTAAAACTAGGTACCATAAAAAGTGACTTGATTGAGAAGATTTAGTACTGGTAATAGCAAACATGAAATGTATATTTTGCCGAAAGATACTTTGATAAACATATAAGTTTTGATACTTCTGACTGAATAATTGATACTCCAGATATTCAAAATAGGTATCCACTAATATTAAACACAATATAATACTATGTTTTTAGTATGTAGTATAATGGATATGCAATATGATTCAACGGGTGCGAGGTTGTATACTTTTCGATAAACATATAAGTTTTTTATTTTGATACTCTTGACCATATAATTGATACCCTAGATGAAATGTTTGATACTTTAATACTCTATATAATAATAAGAGATTCTTGTTTCGATATTCAAAATATCATTAATATTAAGCACACCATTAAATGTTTTCAATATGCAATATGAATCACTGGGCTGAATTATATCCTTTTGATAAACATATAAGGATTTGATACTCTTGACCATATATGTGATACCCCAGATGAGATTTTGATACTCTAATATTTTGTATAATAATAAGAGATTCATGTTTCAATATTCAAAATATCACTAAGATTAAACACAACATTAAGTGTTTCAATATGCAATATGATTCACTGGCCAGAATTGTATCATTTTGATAAACAGATAATACAACTGACTAGATATTTGATACTCCAGATGAAAGTTTTGACACTCTAACAAATAGCAGAATCTTTCAAGTATGAAAATTAGAAAAAAAAAACCAATAAACTAGAACAATCGAACATTGGAGGTCTTGCTACCAATCTCATTTGATGAAACCGGTGTTCTTTTCTTAGTGTTCTTTCGAAAATGTCATTTTATCCTTTTTTTTTCCTTACTTTGTGATTGAGCGAACGCGAGGTCTAGAATACGATTAGAAAACACTCACCCCTCGAACCTTTCAGTTTTTTAATTGCAAGGAGAACCCTGTTAGACCCATCTTCTACAATCTTTCTTGCATCCTCGTCATCTTGCCAATACAATAAATTATTATAATTCGTGCGTGCCATATTACTAAGCCAAGAAATAGAATATTTGGAATGATCAGATCTTTCAATTCTTGTACCCAATTGATCAAATGCACCACTTTTTTTTCATCTTGGTCCATCTTTTGAGAATGTATTCTTTTGGGATTTCACTAATATAGTGTAAGTTACGCACTCGTAGACAATGATAACACAATAAACCACACTCCTCAAACTTCTTGATACCAGTTACAATATATACATAAATGAAATCCAATTTCTAAAGTGCAACAATAAAAAATCACTGCACCAAAGCAACGACCAAGTAAATAATGCTGCAAACTTGATACATCATACTTAAACATGGGCAGACTTGATCAACTAACCCAATGAGAGAATCACTCCCAGACTTCAAAGCAAGAGCAATAATTGCCTCATTTCATATGAATAATATTCTTGTGTTGAAATAAGTTTCCCCAATTTTTGTCGGTCTTCTTGAACAACCAAATACCAAACTGACCAAAAAACTCTAAATCTGAAGCAGCAAAGCCACTCAAATCAATAAACAAAATTGGAGTATAAATTAATATGCTTTTATTTTCATATAATAACCATAAATTAGGGCTTAAAATTTTTAAAATCACCAAAAATTAAAATCACAAATTAGGGTCAATTAATAAAAAATTATGCAAATATTCACCAGAAAACCATCAGAATCTCGACCAGAGAAGAGAATCTTATTACCTGTCTTGTTCTTCCGCTTCTTCTGCATTTGTGCGCGTTGTGTTTCTTCTGTGTTTGTGTGTGACTGTTGCTTGTTTGTGCGTTCTGTGATTGTTCCGTGTTTGTGCGTGCTTTGTGTGTTCCGTGTTTGCTGAGGGTATATTAGGACTTTTATCATGTTATTATTGCATGGGTCAATTTATTTATAAGATGGCTTAGCTGTGAGACCAGTTTCATACATGAGGCGGTCTCACGTAAAAATCTTTTTTTTCAATATATTAATTGAAATTATGCTTTAATATTAAGGGTGAAAAGCGGATCGGATCTGGACGGATAGTGCTTTATACCGTATCTAAACAATATTTTTTCGAATTGGTCGGATACGGAAAAGCGGTTCGGATCTGGTTCGAATATTCGATATATCTCGGATCTGGGGACGGATATCGAACGAATCCGGGCGAGATTCGAATAACTATAATCGGATAATATATTTCAATTGCCAATAATGAAGCTTGCTTTTTTAGGAGTTTTAGAGTCTCCTTGAAACTTGCCAAATCTTGACGATTGGGATTCCATCTTTCATTAAAATATAATCTTTCATTTCTTCTAAGTGTAGTTTCCATCCATGGAATCCATTCTTCAAAAGTTCTTATTCTTTTTTTAAGAATATTAAGATAATTCTTATCTTTGATAATGTTATTATTATTATCAATAAGAATATGATCAGGAGTTTTCCAAATATTGTAATATAAACTTCCTATATCATTTAAAAGGTAGTATAATCTGGAATGAATTATTCCATGTCTAATATCCCATCCTTCAGTCGTGACGGATGTAAAGAAATCGTTTGAGGAAGATCCTTCCATTAATTATTCTTTATCCTTAATTCTCTCTTTAAGAGAGTTCTTGAACAAGTCAAAACTTTTCGTGAAGAAAAGATCTTGGCAATCTTCGTTGGGGTCTTGAGAGTCCTGAAGATCAGAACCAGATAGCATAGAAGCATCAAATTTTGAATCTGAAAAATCAATATCTCTCAACAGATCATTTTTAATTAGATCCATATATCGATCAATAATTTTCTCCTTAGAGAGAATACCTAAATATTTCTTGGAATATTTAGAAAAAGAGACAATTGTATTAGGAACATGGTCCTCAATACTTTTCTTATAAAATTCCATTTTGGATTTTATCCTATCAATGTTTTCTTGGATAGGAAGTTGATTGGAACCTGGTGTAAGAGTATTAAGATTATTCCTGTAGGTCCCGAACGGGTTTTGTGAGGTGGAAGTCTAGAGGGGAGGGTGAATAGACTTCTAAAAACTTTTCGTCTTGGATCGGTGTGAACTGCAGATTACCCGTCGAGTGCTAGTGTATCGATTTAGATCGATGTTCAATCTTCTTGAGTGCTGAAGGGCGGTCGGTTTGATATCTGTCGATTTAAGCCCAGAATGGTGCGGAAAAAACTATTTTTTACCCGTGTGAAAAACCGGTTTTATTAATCATTCTTAAGTTAGTTTTTAACCGATTGGTAAGTATCGGTGATCGAATCGATTGTTTGGTGCGGGCCGAACTTTAACTTAGAATATGTATGCGATTTAAACTTCGTTGTGTGACTTGTGTAAAAGCGATAAGAAAGTAAGTAAATGCACACAAGGCGTTTTATAGTGGTTCGGACAAAACCCGTCCCACGTCCACTCTTCCCTTAACACAGGGGAACCTTAACCTACTTTAACCTGCGGGACTTATATCCTTTCCAAGATGGCCGAGATGTTTACCGAGTTCCCACTCAAAAGCAACCTCTGGGACTTATATCCTTTTCGGGATAAGCCGAGATGTTTATCGAGTTCCCACTCTACTAACGTAACCAAAAGGACTTATATCCTACAAAGAGGATAGCCGAGATGTTTAATGAGTTCTCACTCTACATACTTGACCTAACTTGCGTTTGGGTAAAGAATGATTGAGGGTTCCAACTGGAAATCTATCCTGGTGCTTTAGATAGCCAAAATGCTAGTGGATAGGATTTCTTGATAAGAACTATGGGATGAACACTCTAAGAATAATCTTGGATGTAGTGTTCTTTTTGGTGGAGATTTCTTTGTAGCTTTTAGCTTCTTTTGCGATGTCTCCTTGTTTGTTATTGCGTTTTTCACTCGTTGAACCTCTTCTTCAAAATGAAGAGTGATCCCATTTTATAGACCTCGAAATCAAGAAGCCGTTGGAGAGCAATTTGAATTTCGGGCTATATTAGGTAGGCTCTAAGATATGATTGTGACGTGCTGTGATTTTAGGCGTGGCCGTCGGCATGATTAGCGCCGTTTTTGTCTGCAGCGTCGTATCCCGTATTGTCAGCTCTTTTTGTGCCGCGTGTTGCTTTCTCTCGGCTTTGCGGCGGCACTTCAAAAATTTGCCCGTTAGGCGATTGATATTCCTTTTGGAAGGATTCGTCTTATGCGTGTATCTTTTTTGATTGTCACCGGTGTGGTGACTTGATCAAATGGCCGACCGATCTACCATGTTGAGTCTTTTGTTGCACATTGTCTTAGCTTCAATATGCAGACTCTGCTGAAGGTAGGTCTTCAGGTCGTTTGATCTTTAGGTGTCTCTGAGCCTTAGTGTATTCGATCGTCTTTGAGTCTTGGGTTTTAATCTTTTGAGTCTTGAGGTTTATCTGAGTCTTGAGTTCATCGAGTCTTGATGTTATCTGAGTCTTCGAGTTCATATGAGTCTTGATGTCTTCTTGTCTTCACGATCTTGACTTCTTGTCTTACGATTTAGCTTAGTCTTGATCATCGACCTTATCTGGGTCATCGATACTTCGACGACCTATTCATATTGAGTTCCCCCTCAATATGTGACCTATCTTTACATCGACTATCTATACATTTCAATTTGGTCATCTTATTCTCGAATCTAAGTCATCGGTGAGCTAATGTGTCCGACCGGGTCTATTACAACTTTGTTTTGGAACTTCCATCAAAACTAAATTACATATTTCCCAACAATTTCCCCATTTTTATGGAACCAAAACACTTAACAAAACTTGATCGAGAAAAATAGATACCATGAATGGAAATGTAGATAATCTGAAATAGTACATACCTCGAGAAAACAATGAGATGAATGTCTTAGAATCGATTAGGATGGAAAGTTTTATTGAGATAGGTGTGTGCATTGTAGAATATGTGTAAAAGCGTACCTATCATCCGATTCCAAGTTGTCTTTTTTCGGGTGTACTTGAACATTTGCGATTCTTTGGGGATGCCAAACATCCTGTACATCCTTTGCATTAGCTTGTCGGCTCATCTTTTCTATGGATTCCTCGTTTTTTGCTAGTCCATAGTAGATGTTCTTGAATTTAACGGGATCTAGCTTGTTGTCGGGCGCCTTGAGGTGGAAGGAGTAGTTCAAAGGTGGAGCTTACGGTATGAGTGACATGATCTTGCCTTACCCATCATCCTTTATGCGGTAGAAATGCGGATATTTTGTTTCTAACCGGTTTCAAAATTCATCATCATTTTCGATCGATCTTGATGAATTGGAATCTTCTCCATGATGTAGGCGTCACATAACCATTCTCCTCGATCATCGATCCCATTACAGGAAGCAAGTCTTGTCGTGCCCTGAGAGGATGCCTTTAACAGTCTTTGGAAGGGCATTTTTCTCCCAAAGCAATCTCCTCTGCTGCTTGACTTCGGTCTTCCTCTTCCTTCGGGATGTAAGCAATGTTAAAACCCTTTGCCTCTGCTAACCTCGCTTCTTAATTAATTGCCTCTCTTATTCTCTGTCTTGTTTGCTCTTGAACTTGTTCGAGAGTCATCTGATTTTAATTGGAGAATGTCGGCCTTGTCTCTGATCTTCCGCATTGTTTTCATCATCTTGCCTTTGCCTTTCTTTCTCCTCGAGTCCTTTCGAGTTCATCTTGTTATTCTTCTTGACTAATTTCTTAGCGGCTCTTGGCTTTGATCATCGGCTTCCATTCTTTTACGAGCGGATGAAGAGAAGTCTTCAATTTTATCTACTCTGGTAGTAATCTCTGAAAGAGTACTTTTACCTTTCGGCGATCTTTTTCTTTGTGTTGCTCCACGGTTTCTTTTATTTCAACCAACGAGATTGGTAGATGGAGTGGGCGGCAAGTTAGATCTGATGGTTTTTGATAGAGATGACAATTTTACCAAGCGTATGCGAGTCATTCTTCTTCCTTCTCTCTTTTTTCTTGAGTTTGTTTTTTACATATTCTCTTTCCTTGGACTCTTTTCGGACTCTTTTCCTTCCCCCTTTTGGTTGCATCAAAGAGGTTGGACATCTTCTGTTGAGTTGTTAATTGGCGTGAGATCTCCTCTCTAAGTTCCTCGACAACAAGAGGTGATCTGGGCATTGCGAAGATCTGCAGTGTGTAGAAGCGTCGAGAGGCGATTTTGATTTCTGTCTTGCCTTTTTCAGTAAAAGCTAGAAAATGTTTCCAACCCATATCCAGTGATTGTTGGTTTTGTCGAGGATGCCCGACACTCTCCAAAAAGTACATGTGTGCGATTGAGCATCTCTGTGCAGGCGAGAGTTTGTCGATGGAGCTTGAGCTTCTCGGCAAGAGGGTATACTAGTTGCATTACTTGACAAGGATGGCATTGTGCATCGGTAGTGTGACTTCGTTCCTTGTCAACTAGTTTAAACTTGCTCATCTTCAAACCGCTTCATCGAGATCTGTTTGTGGCTTTGCGAATTTGTCTTCAAATGCAGCTTGGATCCCATCTTGAATCTTCTTAGAATGATGATCTAGGGTATCAGAGCTCATTTTAGCAGTCTGTTCAGATGTTAAAGCCTTGCCAAATTGGGTCTCATCTGCAGCACCCATTCTTGGTTCATCGGCAATTCCCTCATGATGATCTGTAGGAGGAGGTTGAGCGGTTTCCTCCCTGTTATCGATAATTCGAACCTTTAAATGAATCAGCCATTTGATATCGTCGTCTGATGCTAATTCAACAACACTTTCAATCCCAGCATTGTGTAGAAATTTCAACTCTAAGTCTACAAAGAAGTCTGATCCCAGAGTTGTCATTAGAATCTGAAGTTCTTCAATGCTCTTCAGTTTGATATCCTTCCAGAACACTATCTCTTCTATCTGTTGCTGGATGCCAGGATGTTGATCCAATTCAGGACATAGATCCAGCAGATATTCTTTGATCTGTTGCTTCATTATTCTTCACGATGGGGCTCTGGGGCGGTGTGAAGCAAAATCTTGTTACGGTGTTGAAAGGATTATGAGAGATGGTCACATGATCGTCGACTCTCGCAGGTTCTTGGGACTGGATTGGGGATTGGGATGTTTGTTGTTCAGGTTCGTTTTCAGCGAGTAGAGGGTGTTCAGTATCCTAAACGGTTTCCTCGATTGGTGGTGTGGGAGATTTTGTTCTGAGAGGTGAGGGTGAGGAGAGAAGGTTTTGTGGGGGAGAGGGTGGAGGTGATGATTTTTGAGGAGAGGGTGATGGTGATTTGGAAGTGGGCGTTGGCGATCATGGTGATTCTTCCTCCAGTTGTACCCTTACGTCGCCGATGGATTTCTCTCCTTCTGCTGCGATCATCTGTTCTTCGCATGCTTCTCGATAGTTGGCTCGAGCAATTTGCTATCTCTTCGTCGATCTTTCTTGCATCAGATCCTCGATTCTATTTGGCTTGCTTGGCGAGAACTTGGAAGCGATTTCGGAGGAGATGAGACTCTCTTACGGCGTTTCACGTGAGCATCTGGTTTCTTGGCCAGATCATTCCTCTTTATCCTCTTCTCTTGAATGGCCTTTTCCTGCGCTTCAGACGATGCAATTGCCTTATCTTTTCCTTTCTTTTCTCCCTTGGGTTTGGGCACATAAAGAGTCGGATCCTCATCGGCTTGTCGGCGGGGACTCATCTTTTGCCCAATATGGCCTTGTGCTTTACTTGATAAATCTTCGCTCCATTCTCGTTCCATTCATAATTCTGTGGCAGCTTATCTGACAGAATGATAGAGATTTTGCGTATGAATGAGCTCTTCGAAGATAAGCACACTTCATTGATGTGGGTCAGCTCGAACTTCCCGGAGTCTTTTGTAAGTCTTGCTTTGACCATACCCAACCAATCGATGTCAAAAGAAGCCTTCTTGATTATTGCAACCATTACACTTATCTTGTATGAAGTGACCGCATCAAAATTTGTAAGTTGAGCACATGATCACCTTACGAACGATCTCAAGAAGAAGGCGATACTTTCTTTTTTTCGGGAGGCTTTGACATTAAATCGTGTTCTCCTTGTTTCTTTGGTCTCAACTGCTTCGGCTTCAAAAACTCCTTTTCTACTCTGGCGGTTGTGTAGGTCTCTAGATTGATGCTTCCTCGAGTTAGTCAGGAATATCCTCTGTAGATCGTCATTCGTCCTCGGACTTTCATTCCGCCAATGGAAGAAATCAGTCGACATCATTGTCTTCATCCCTCTGCGGATTTGTAAAAAAGCTCCGGGGCTTCATGGGTGTGAACGATGTTACGATGAGTAGAAACAATATCGTTTCGATCCACACGCTTTTAAGCACTCCGAAATTTCAGGCGATTAGAATCCGGGTGATGTTGAAGGCGACCTACTTTTCATCAATGATGTCTTTCTTCATCGATGCAAAATTGTAGTACTTTTTCCCTTGTCCCGGTCTTGAAACAAGATGTGCCATTTCTGTAAGATATGCAGATTGATGTTTAGTTTGTGTAAGATATTTCAATAAATTCATCCAAACTAACACAAATTCAGCATCAATGTTACAAATAAGCGTTTAGATCATATAAATTACAGAAATACAACTTGTAAACCTAGGTACCATAGAGAAAATTAGATCATGCAAATGATTTAAAACAAGAAATTACCAGTAATTGATTCGAAGGATTTTAAAATCAGAAGTGTAGAATCAAATGATTTCGAAGGTAATTCTCAGAGAATTTTAAACAAATGAGATCTTTTCAGAATTTTGAGAAGACGAAGTAGTGGAAAGCGGTTTTTCGAGAAAAAAAATTTGATTTAATAGAAAAACGAGGAAAACCTTTTTTTGCACAACTTTCCAAAGTACTCAAGTATCCGTGTTTTTGAAATCGATGGTTTGAGATTAGTCGGCCAAAAAGTATTTTGATCGCACGGTTGAGAAAAATAGTCTTCTCGTTTTCGAACTCAAAAAATCGTAATAAAAACATTTTGAAAACATTTTCAGTCCGCATTAAAAAACTTTGCGGGCGTATGCGTCATGAATAGTGTAAAATAAATCAATTAAAATAAATAACGCATATAAAGATATTGAAAAAGAGATAAGAGGCGTGTCGGTGATTGATATTATAATCAATCGATTTACCGATGATCGATCTGGGTACTTTGTTGATCTTATCGATGTTTGCTTTCCAACAATATCTAACGTTTATCGCCATTCTTTGCATATAACGATCCTCTTTTTTTCAAAAACTTCATCCTTCCTTGATTTTCTTCCATAATCTCGCATTAATCGAGGTCAACTCATGAAAACTTTAACTTTGGGGAGTCCAAAAAGTCGTCTCGATTCCCAAATCGGTAGCGATTTGACATTAAAAGTAATAATGGCATAGATCTGGCTGTGATTTAATCACACCGTTAACTCATCCACCATTAACGGCGTGTTCCAAACGCGTTGTCGATCTAAATTTCTCTTAAGATCTTACGAGATGATAAAATTTACATTTATACCCTAATTTCCTTCTATAAATAGCACGGGGTGTTAAAAGAACAACACAATCATAAACCATTTCATCTTCTTTAGCATATCCTTCATGCTTTTCCGATGAGTTCCTTATTTCGATTGAAACTTCGGTGGGAACCTTTAGCCCTTTTTAATGAAATCAACTACTCGGATCAACCTGTGTGTTCCTTCACACTTTTTTTAATCATCTAAGATTTCACATACGATCAATGATAAGATTCTTTACCACCATGGAGCCCGAATCTGCTAAGGCAAATGAAGGCACTTCTCCTAACCGTATGCACCTTGTGCTTTGTCGAGATGATGGTATTAGCATCAACGGACTTAGTCTGAAACAAAACATGAGTTTGATATACACAATAGTGTATCAAACTCAATATATTTATCTTGACACAAGTGTCTGTTTGGTCCTTGTGACCAAACCTTTAACCTTGTGCCTCATTTAACAATTTGGAAGTCCTGTTGATTTTTACGTCCGAGGGCTTAAACTTGGACATCCTCCTTGAGCCTCTCTAGCTCCTCCTTAGAAGCTTTGAGATTGGCTCGATATTCTCTAAACCTCTCTTGGCGCCTCTTCTAGGACCCAGGGAAAATGAGGCGTCATACCTTGAACTCTCTCGTGTTCCCTTTCGGGTTGTCTTAGGGCTGATGGTTTATATGTCGACCTCTGGGTCTTCTTGTACTTGTAATACCACTTGAAGATAGATGTAGCATTTGTAATCTTGTGATATCACTTGTAACTTATAAATCGACCTTGGTCTTTATCGATGAAAAACTCTGTTATTCCATTCTTTGTCTTTTTTTCTTGACTTATCGTCTGTAGCTTTACTCTTGATTTGCTTGTTGGCTGCTTTAATCGGCTTATAAAGTAATCTTCAATCGATCGGTTCCCCCTAATCGATATATCTTGGTGCGATCGCCCCTTTGTCTAAACTTCGGATCGGCTACCTTTTTTTGACTTTACGATCTGCTCTATCTGTGCTTCAGATTGGCTCTCGTCGTCTGATCGCCGATCGGGTTGAGATTCCTAACTCAACTGACTCCACTTAACCTTGGTTAGTCTTTAACCAACCCCAATCGGAGATCAATCCTTGACCCATCATCGGTGCATTTTTCTCCAAGATCCGAGAAGCCTGGCTTCGTTGCATAACTCTCTGAATCGATCTCGACTAGTGGCTTGGTTAAGATATCGACTTTTTTGTTGTCGGTATGGATCTTTCCATCCCGATATTCTTCTTTTCAACATGATCTCGATAAAATGGTGTCGATATCCACATGCTTGCATCTTGTATGTGTAGAACGAGATTCGAGTGATTGCAATAAGACTATTATCACGAGAATATATATGCGTTCTTAGCTATGATGTTGTAATCCTCATTCTTGACTTAGCCGTGAGCGGTTGGGGAACAACGCATATATTCGCTTCCCGTGAGATGTCGCTTGGCGATGTCTTCTTCAAAACCAAGAGATCGGTTTATTTCCCGGCCCACATGAACACGAGGTTGACTTCACATCGATTCTGCAACCTCCGTAATCCGAATCGAATACCCACTAAGCTCTAGATTGTCATCGATGGGTAAAATAAACCGAGGTTTCTGATCCTTTAGATACTTGAGAATCCGCTTAGCTGCTTCTAGGTGGCTCTGCATTGGATTTGCTTGAAATCTGGCACATACACCTACTGCAAAAGTAATGTATGGTCTGCTGGCAGTCAGGTATAGTAGAGATCCAATTAGAGCTCTATACTCCTTCGATTAGTTTTAAAACCATCTTAAATGCAGGATCCATCTTGAATCCTACATCATTGGAATCGGCTTCCTTGCGGTGTTGAACTCGAACTTTGCGATAGATTCCTTGTGTCTTCTCTGACAGATGAATATCCCTTCTAAACTCTGCTTGACTTGTAATCCCAGAAAGTAATTCATCTGACCCATCATGGACATCTCGAATTTCCCTTGCATCAACTTGCTGAACTTCTCACATAACCTTTTGTTGGGAGATCCGAAGATAATGTCGTCCCGTGAGTCCGAACCATCGAATATCTTCTCCATCTTTTATTACGAATAAGGTTACGTCACTTTGTTCCTTTAGTGAACCCACTGTCTATCAAGAACGAGAGAGTGTATCATCCCAAGCTCGAGGAGCTTGTTTTGAACCGTCAAAGAGCTTTCCTTAAACGGTACACTTGGTTCTTTTTTCAAAGCACAGAGGTTGTTAGACATAAACTTCCTCTGCTAGTACCCCATTTAAGAATGCACTCTTTACATCCATCGATACCAAAGTGAACCCTCTTGTGGGAAGCATATGCGAAAATGTACCCGAATAAACTTCTAAGCGGCGGCCCAGTGCAAAGGTCTCATCATAATCAATTCGCCGATTGTGAATACCCCTTAGCAACAAGTCTTGCCTTATTCACGGTTATGACATTTTTCTCATCTCTCTTGTTCTTGAATACCCACTTTGTGCCAATTACGTCTTGATGAGTTGGGTACGTCACCAATTCCCAAACTTGATTTCTCTCGAAAATACATTCGGCTCCTCTTGCATGGCTAGAATCTAGCTTAGCGTCTTGTAGAAACTTCCTCTCTTGTGGTTGGTTCCTTCATGAGCCAGATAACAACGATATATGGCACTTTCACCAATCGATGTCTAGTTTTGACTCCATCAAATGGGTCTCCGATAACTGATAAGTTGGATGGTAGTAATCCGGGTCATACGATTACGATGTGCGTCTGTTTGGAGAACATCATCCATATCGATAGTTCATTACTAGTTATTGGGAGTGGTGCGAGAATTATGATCCACTTGATAAGAACATGTCTCGGTGATGTTGGACTCATCATGTCTTTGAAATGCATTCATAGGAACCGAAGTTCCCCCGAACCGAGATGGTTGGGTTGATCTTTGTCTCATTTATAACGAACTTCTTCACTGACAATTGTGCGTACCTTTGGGTCTGATTGACCTGTTGAATCAGCAAGATCAAGATTACAGGATGTACACTTTTACGTGTTCACTTCTTTCTCCTTGATGCTTAGGTGATCCATTTTTCTGCGTGTCGAGTAATTGGTTGATACAGTGCGACTTGTTACGGCGACTTTCTCTTGTTGAAGGATGTCTCATCAAAAGACCACATGGGGTGTTTCTTCCACAACTAGAGTTCGTTTGTTGTAAACTCTGAAAGCCTTCTTTGGATGAGGAATATCTAAGAATATACCCTCATCTCGACTTGGCCTCAAAAGTCTTCAACCCGACTTTTTCCCGTTGTTGTGAATAAAACATTTGCACCCAAAGACATGTAAGTATGAAACACGAGGTTTTCTGTCTTTCCACAGTTCATAAGGTGTTTTGAAGTGAGTCTTAGTCAGAGAGCATCTGTTCTGAGTATGACATGCTATATTTATTATACCTTGAAACGGCTTGGTGTGGCATGTTAAATTAACATAGTCTTGGCGAACTTGAGGAGTTCTGTTTCTCCGCTCGCTACTCCATTTTGTTGTGGCGTTCTTGCGGTGACGTTTCATCTTTGTATACCAAACTCGGTCAAAAAATCGGTAATAAAGGAATTGAGAACTCTGTGCCTTTATCGTCGATCTTTACTATCTTTGACACCGCTCTCATTTTGTAGCTTTTTGAAGCGGTTCGGGTATCTTAGTCGTTGTCTCATTCTTCTTGTATAAGAATACAACGAAAGTAAACTTGAAATAATCATCCACGATTACAAGAGTATATTTAAATCCTTTGAGGTATTTGGTGTAATCGTCCGATAGATCCATATGGGCGATTCTTGATACTCTCTTTGGATCTTTGGTCCCGGTATTCCTTGAATGAGGCTTTAACTTGTTTTTCCTTTGACATCGCGGCACATGTCGATCTTTGGAGAATATCTCATTCGGAAGTCCCTCAACCAAAGACATCCTAGCGATCTTGTTAAGAGTCTTGAAGTTCGGATGACTCGATCTTTTATGCGAGCCAATTGCAACTTTTAGAACTCTTAACAATTAAGCATGTATTCTTGGGGCAACTTTGTTCCCAATCTGCTATGTAGATCGTGCCTTTCCTTGAACCCGTTAGCAAGATTTGTTGAGTGGCTCGATTCATTATCGTACACTTATGTCGCTCGAGAACTCAATCTTTGAATCCGTTGTCGTAGAATTGTGATCTTGATAGTAAATTGTGCTTCAATCCTTGACATCTGAGACTCCAGGTTATTTGTACATCATCATTCTCTAAGGTTCCGAATCCTTGGTAAAACCAAAGTTATCATCAAAAGAGTACACGTGGGCCTTCTTTGTTCTTTGTAAAATCTAAGGAGATGTTTGCTTCCTGTCATGTGCCTTGAGAATCCGCTATCGATGTACCAGATAGTTGCTTGTGCACCTCATTTGTTGGCGATCCCCACGCGAACCTGAATCAAATCGGGGCTTTAGGTACCCTTTGGAATTGGGTCTGGGGGGTTAGTGGTGGATTTAGGGATCCACACAAACGAAACACTTCTATGAATATCCGAAAGATTAGAAGGTGCGATTTATCTCCCATACATATCAACATAATCATACGTTTCTTTATATGCTTTTCGATTAGTATGATTATTAGTGTGAGCCTTGGATGACTTAGAAGACTTGGGATTTTTCTTTATATTTTTGTCTTCTTTTAATCGGTTGTGGCTCAGTGCGATAACCTAGATCTCGATTATAGGGGTAGGTATGATTTGCTACCATCAAAAGATTCATTTTTTTGGCATAGGTGGTTTTGCGGTTTACCTTTAGCTTGCTTATTAGCTTGCCCTTGATTGGGTCTCGGATTATATTTCCCTCTCTGGGTTGTCTCATCGATACCTAATCTGTTGTCGAGTTGAGGTCTCTTGAGAAGAACCGGTTCTTCTGTTGATTCCTCGGTGATGCTTTATCGATTAGGGGTCCATTTACATTTCCCTTTACGATTAGGCACTTTATTTGCTTTCGTTGAGCCTTTTTCCCTTATTAGATACAATTTTAGCTTTTAGTGTATCTTTATCGGAGACTCGTTTGATTACACCCATCGAAGTGAATCAAATAGGCTTTTGAGGATGTAGAAGGGTTCTCATACCCAATTCCCTTCTTGTTAGTCGGCGTTAGAAAATAGGTGTTCATTTCTTGAAGCGGTTTTAGATGATTTTGTGAAAACCTCTATTTTCTTCCGTAGACTATCCTCGATGAGATTTAAGACTCTCATGTTGTGAATAGCTCATCAAATTTAGCTTGAAGGATTTTTGAAATCATCGACTTCTTTGTTTGTTGATTGCTAGCGGATCTTTGATCTGTTTCTCTCGATCGAAGATTTAACCTTGAGCGTTAAGTTCCTCCGATTACCTTCGGCGGTTTCCAACAATTCGATTCGGTAGCTTTCTTGAGGCGTTCTCTTTAACGAAATGATTATTTACGATCCTTAACTTGTCATTTTAAACTTCCACTATTGTATAAGTGTCTATTTTTGAAGAAGATCATCAAGCAATTGCTCGAGTAGAGTCGCAAGTCAATCTCTCAAAGGTGTGCTAATAATAGCGGTGTGAAATTTGAAAGCGAAGGTTTGGAGGTTACCTCAGTTGGTCCTCCTTGGCCATTAAGGGGAACTTCATCGTCATCGGCGAGAATGTCGAGATCTTCATGCTCGTGGAAGTCAACAAGCCTTTTTATCGGATAGAAAGTCTTCTACCGAATGAGTACGAGAGTCCTCGGATGGCGATAGGAATCATCAATTCGGATATTAGCCGATTACCGGGCTTTCTATCTACGGCGTTGCTCTCTTTTGTTCGTTTCTCTTCTCTTTCTCGGGAGTCGGTCGGTAAAGGCGGTTGGTGCTATAGTGACTGGTTTCTCAGCGATTAAGCATGATCCTCGATCTCTGGAACTTCCTACGCGGTGAGTCACTCGTGCTGTAGGATCTGTCGGTGACTTCTCTTTTCGAATGTCGAGAACTTCTTCTGTCCGAATCTGTTATCTCTTCTCTCATCATGTCGGATCATCTCTTTTTTTTCTTCTCTGTGATCTCTTGATCATCGGATCTAGTTCTTTCTCGTGATCCGTCAGTTGGCCTCATGTTTCTTTGATAGTCCTTTGTAGAATCTCCGATACTTACCAAAATTTGAGTATTTGTTCTTTCAAGTTTCTTGGTAGCGAGCGATCTGATTACCTTGACTTATGATGTTTCCAACGAGTTCGATGGCCTTCGATCTGCTGGCTTGGTTGCTTTAAACTTATAACCCGATTTGAGGCGTTGAGGCTTCAAAGAAATGTCGTTCGAGCTTTAAGGCTTAGGAACAAGATACTTGGCTAAATTTTTGAAATGTCTTGGCAATCCTTGATTACCGTGACTTTCATGTCCCATTCTTGGTGAGAGACCTTAAGATCTTGTAGTTGATATCTTTGTCGACATCTCTCTACCAAGTTCTCGTAGCTTATTGATCGACATGGTGATCCTCCCATCGAGCTCGTTGATGGTCTCGTTGAAGCAACATCTTTAACTTTTCGAATTTCACGGTTTAAGCTTGTGGTAATTTGTCTTTGATCGATCATTTCCTTCGCAGATCTCGGCAAAAGTATCCCACATTGCTTTTTCTTGTTTTTGAGATACTTTATCTTCTCTTTGGTGACTTTATCCATTGTCTTCATGATTATATGCCTAGCGATTGTGTGCAGAGTGAGCAACTTTCTTTCCTCTTGCATCCATCAAAGCTGGGCTTTTTTTACCTAAGACTTCCCGTGGTAAAGTCCGGATCTCCTCCGCTATTTGGGTTGTCGTGGTATATGATGATGGGTCCTCGTTAATGACTTCCATCATTATGCCGCTTTTTATCGATCTAGATGGTTGCACATATATATAGCCCAATCTGCATACTCATCAATTGAAAATTTAGGCAAATCATGATACATACCCGGAGGTATTATCCATCTTTGAGTGATTTTGAAAACGAATGAGTTTTAAAAATGGTTTTTCAAGATCTGTTCAAATGACCACAAAGATTCTTCCTTAAGAATCGATGATACTCAAAGCCGATGCAGTCCAGAACCCTTTAACACGATACCACTTGTGGAGGTCCCAAACGGGTTTTGTGGGTGGAAGTCTAGAGGGGAGGGGTGAATAGACTTCCAAAACTTTTCCGTGGGATCCGGTGTGGCTGCAGATTACAAGATCAGTGCTAGTGTATCGGTTTAGACCGATGTTCAATCTTCTTGAGTGCACGAGGCGGTCGGTTTGATATCTGTCGATTAAAAGCGAATGGTGCGGAAAGCTTATTTTTTACGTGTGAAAAAACCAGTTTTATTAATCAGATTCTTAAGTTAGTTTTTTAATCGACCGGTGAAGTGTCGGTGATCGGATCGATTAATTGGTGTGGTGAACTTTAACTTAGAATATGTATGCGGTTTAAACTTCGTTGTGTGACTTGTGTAAAAGCGATAAGAAAACAAGTAAATGCACCTAAAGACATTTTATAGTGGTTCGGACAAAACCCGTCCTACATCCACTCTTCCCTTAACACGGGAACCTTAACCTACTTTAACTGCGGGACTTATATCCTTTCGGGATGGCGAGATGTTTACCGAGTTCCCTCGAAGCTTAACCTCTGGGACTTATATCCTTTTTCGGGATAGCGAGAGATGTTTATCGAGTTCCCACTCTACAACGTAACCGGTGGGACTTATATCCTACAAAGAGGATAGTCGAGATGTTTAATGAGTTCTCACTCTCTGGACTTGACCTAACTTGCATTTGGGTAAAGAATGATTGAGGGTTCAAGCTGAAATCTATCCTAGTGCTTTAGATAGCCAAAATGCTAGTGGATAGGATTTCTTGCTAAGAACTATGGGATGAACACTCTAAGATTAATCTTGGATGTAGTGTTCTTTTTGGTGGAGATTTCTTGTAGCTTTTAGCTTCTTTTTGCGATGTATCCTTGTTTGTTCTTGCGTTTTTCACTCGTTGAACCTCTTCTTCAAAATGAAGTGATCCCATTTTATAGACCTCAAAATCAAGCGTTGGAGAGCAATTTGAATTTAAGCTATATTAGGTAAATTTGTAGGATATGATTGTGACGTCTTTGCGATTTTTTGGCGTGTTCGGCATGATTAGTCTTTGTTTTTTATGCAGTCATCGTATCCCGTATTATCGACTCTTTTTTTTGTGCGTGTCGCTTTCTCCTTGGCCCATGGCGACAACTTAATTTGCCCGTTAGGCGATTGATATTCCTTTTGGAAGGATTAAATCTTATGCGGTGTATCTTTTTGATTGTCACCATGTGGGTGACTTGATCAAGAAACGATCAATCTACCATGTTGAGTCTTTGGTTGCACATTGTCTTAGGTTCAATATCTGGAACTCTGTGAAGGTAGGTCTTGGTCTTTGATCTTGGTGTCTCTAAGCCTCGGTGTATTGATCGTCTTTTGAGTCTTGAGTTTAATCTTTGAGTCTTGAGTTTATCTGAGTTTTCGAGTTCATCCCGAGTCTTCGATGTTATCTGAGTCTTGAGTTCATCCGAGTCTTGATGTCTTCTTGTCTTCACCGATCTTGACTTCTTGTCTTCTGATTTAAGCTTAATCTTCCGATCATCCGACCTTATCTGGGTCATCCGATGATCGACGACCTATTCATATTGAGTTCCCCCCTCAATATGTGACCTATCTTTTACACCAATTATCTATACATTTGGATGGTCATCTTATTCGAATCTAAGTCATCGATCGTTAACAGCCCGACCGGTCCTATTACAACCTGTTTTGGAACTTCCATCAAAACTAAATTACATATTTCCCAACAATTCCAAAATCTTGTGGAATAAATCCTCCATAAACAAGGGATACCAGTTTCAGTATAACCAAAATCAACTCCATTTCCAAACCCATAGGAGTCCTGAATCAATGAAAAACATACAAATGGTTTTACCACTTGTATTATGAGTTTTAAGAGAAGATGATACTATAGAGTATTCTTCCAATAGAGGTTTGACCTCTTCTGGCAAAATATTTGCCATGGCACCAAAAATTTCCCACCGGGAGAAAAAAGGTTAGGAATTTGATTTCTTCCATACTATCACATAATTTGATCAACCAAGTATGAGAATGCTTGGAATTGTGATAAAATAGAGTTTTATAAAAACTCTCGAGGTAATCCCAGTAATTGTAATGGTAATTAATTTATAGATCTTTGCACGATCCTTATGTTAATATGGTATCAGAGCCATGAGAAATAGGGTATATATAAGTTATATGGTATCATGATTCAATACATTTTGATTCTTATGAATGCATTCGTTTGAAAGATCTTGTCAAAACAGTATTACTAGAATCGATATTCCTGAAAATCTTGATTTATTAAATAAATGGACTATTCCTAGAATTGAACCTAAAATGGTTTACAAATTAGGAGCTTTTGAAAAGCTAGGTTTTAAACAAATTGTTAAAAACCATCGATCTTCCATACCTCTTCATGAAGAAGAGATGATTATTAAATTACTTAGTAAAAATAATATTTTACCTTACAAAAAGAACTCATAAGTTCTTACATATTGGATGTGTTCAGAATTCGCTTTTAGACGCTTACCTTAAAATGGCTTACCCGAAAGCTTTCTAGCTTCTCTTAGAGATGGTAGAAATCAATGGACTCGATCCCTTATGGGAATTATAGAATCTAGTTTGGCTTTAGGACCCGTCTATTTTTGACGCTATCCTAATTTATCTCTATCTTTATCGATAGTAATATTCTTGAAGCTTTAACATTAAATGTTAAAACCCATGGTTATAATTACATATCGAATCTTGATGTTATATATTATCTGTTATCGAATTTATTATAAACCTTTATTTTACACTAAATCCTATGTGTAAAAAGAATTGAAAAAAAGATAATAATGAGACTATTCTTATTGAAACAAATTTTGGTAAATCAAACATTACTACCGGAAAGATCCATTAAGTGGGAAGAAATTGTTTTTCACGAAAATTGGATTATAGAACAATTTGTTCCTAAAATTCCTATTGTTAATAGTGATTTTAAACATATTACTCAAAAGTAATGATGGTACAATTAGTATTGATTTTCAAAATAATCAAAAAAGACATTCAACTTCTCATTCTAGATCAATGTCTAGTCATTTTTCAATCTCCTTTGGATTATGAGGTAGAATTACCTTACGAATCTAGAAACTTCTACTTTTCTTATATAGAAAATACTTATTGTAAAACTAATAATTATAATAATGAGAAAATAATTATTAATGAAAACAATATTATCCACAAAGATGGATTTGATCCCTAAAACAATTTGGATTGTAACTTTAAAATGTAATTTTATGAATTTTACAAACTTTTTAGATTTTTCTAAAGGTTCCTCAACGAGCTCATATTAATGATGAGTTTAATAATCTAAATGGGATAATTTTAGAATTTGGTATTTTAAGTCATTTTCAAAAGATGATTTAGATTACTTTGTTAATGATTTTTATAAATTTTGTGAAAAGTATAATGAAATTACTTATCATGTTCCTTGGTTTATTAAAACCTTTTATATTAACTATATTTAGGTTATTGAGCGTGATTATAAAATAATATCTCGAGGAATACAAAAATCTGTTTACCCTCCTCATGTTCCTTTTCAAATTGAGAAAGGTGGGAGAATATTTAATTTTCTTCCATTTTCCGAGAATCATTGAAAATGATGTTTTACAAATTACCATAAAACATGTTAATCAAATGATTGAGAAAATAATTTTTGTAATCTTTATCTTTTTCTATTATTGGGGAAGAAATTATTTCTTTACATGATAAAGTTGATAAAATCATTGTTGGGATATTTTAGTTTTTGATAAATTATGCGAAAAACATTATCAACTTGTATTTTTTTGAAGCTAATCTCTGAGATAACAAGTTGAGGGGAACGAGAGAACAAGTTAAGGGGAACTCATAAAATCGGGGCGAAGATGATCGAGATCGAGGCGAGGTTGCGACGCAGCCGACGAGATCGGATGAGTAGGATGAGTTCGAAAGTTAAGCGATAAATTTGAACAAGAAGAAGCTTTCTTGATTTGTGATGAAGAAAATCGATAAAATCTTGTGAAGAAATCGAGAAATCGGTGAGAAGAAATCGAATCGGTAGGTGAAATCAGTTCGGATGAACAAAGAAATCGGCCGATTCGGAAAACGATTAGGAGAACGATGATTTCGACAAGAATGAAACGATGATTTGACAGACAATCTGCCAGACCAAATTTCTCTGACGACAGTTTCAATGGACCCGGATCGGTGACCCGAATCGAAGAGATGAGCGATGTCTGACGAAGAGTCGGATCCGTTAGACACACAAAACAAGCGGCCAATAAGAAGACAACACACATATTGATGTGACATAAAACTGCGGGGAAAAGTGCAAAAGGTCAAAAAAAGCTAGAAGTTATTAGTATGGATTTGAATATTACTTTCCAGCGGTAATATTTAAATCCACACTATAAATACATTCTTACTATCTTCAAAAGAAAAAAGAATGGAGGATGCGCAAAGTGAAATAAAAGCCAAATATTCAAGCAACTCCATTCATAGAACACGCGATAAGAAAATACACACATATATTCAAAAGTGTTCTCTACCGTAGATCTAAGCACAAATGCTATATCCTAAAGCAGAGATTTTCCCATCCTTAGCATTGAGGCTAAACAAATGTAAGGAAAATCTCAACCTAGTTGAAACCAAACAAACCTTACCCCAAATCGGTTAAGTTTGTAGGTGAGTGTGAACTTCGGTAAACATCTAGCAATCCCGAAAGGGAGGGTAAAGCGATCCGTGAGGGGCGATAAGTCCGTTTGAGTGAGAACTTCGGTAAACATCTAAGCAATCCCGAAAGGAGGGTAAGCGATCCTTAGGGGTGATAAGTCTCGTTTGAGTGAGAACTTCGATAAACATCTGTTGGTTAAGTTGGTGCCCCATGAAGGGAAGAGTGGATGTAGGGACGAGTTGTCCGAACCACTATAAAAAATCGTGTGTTCTTATTTGCTTTCATATTAATCATCATACATACTTTAGCAAATCTGCATAAAACATTCGAAAAAAAAAAAAAAATTAAGTCACCTCCGTTGAGATTTTCTGAGTTTTAAATCGGGTTTTTTCGGGACCAACAATTATCTCTAAAATAGATTCTCAAAATAAAAGCTGAAGATGTTGATAATATTAATAATAATGTTATTAATAAAAAGCTGCTTCATCTATTCAATCTCCTATTGAGATAAAAGATTTTTAAATCTGAAGCCTCTATTTACGATCTTGAAAAAGATTATTAATGAAAAATTTGGTAATCTTAATATTTCAGCTTTAGATGATGACTTAGATGAAAGTCATACTATTCAACCCAATAATATTGGTAGTTCTAGTATCTTGATAGTATTAATAAAATGAAATGAAATGATAGACCTACCATGTCTACTTATTATTATAAAGAGACCTACTCACTATGGATGTTCTTAATGAAGAACGAAAAACTTTTTCGATAATTCTTATTCGGAAAAGGTATTTATGAATGGAATATTGATGGTGGGAGTGATAATCATATTTTTACTCAATGTCATCGTATGCTTATGTATATAGTTACGCTTGTCAAACTTGTGGTAATAGTGATATTAATCTTTATGAAGCTATTCTTTGTCGGTTTTTGTTAATTAAACTTAAGGTTGGTGGGATAATTATTTGACTCCATAAAATAGAATGGAAATTTTTAATTCTATTAAAATTGAAACTGGTGAGACTAAAACCAATGTTGTTTATTCTTTTATTCTTACTATTTTGGAACATTTTACTGGTCAATATACCAATAAATATGAAAATACTAGAACTCTTCTTTTAAATATGAAGTGTAAAACTCTTCGATTTGGATGGTACAAAAAGATACTTTCTTGTCTCGTATTTATGAGATCCCGATTGTATGTCGGGATATTTGGAAGAATAAATTTGTGGATGGTCTTCCAATTTATTTCTTTGAAAGAGTTAAGAAAACTCTTAGAAAGGATTCTAATTCAATCCATTATGAGTCTTATACTTTTGGTCAAATCATTAGTGTTTGTGTTCGGGAAGGATTAAATCTTTGTAATGAACTCAAACTAAAAAATCAAATTAAAAAAGACAATCTTATGGAAAGAAGACAAATTGGGTCAATTAAGCATGATCAATTTGGATTAGATAATCCTAATTCTAAAAATAGTTTGTCTAAGACTAATAAAAGAGATTTTAAACATAAATCTAATTATAAAAGAAGAAAACATCATTCTTCTAATAAGCGAAAAAAAAAAAAAATCATGAAAATGATAAAAATAAAAAAAAATCTTTTAAAAAAAAAAAATATAATACAATTATTTGTAAAAAATGTAATAGGCACGGTCATTATGCTAATCATTCTTTATGATAAAGACAAGATTAAAAATCTTGATATTAATGAAGAACTCAAAGAAACTTTTTTAAAATTGTTATGAATCCTATCTTTTGATTCGAAATTAGAAAAGTTTTATAATATTTTGCTCTTCTATTGAATCTACATCGATGATGAAGACTACATTAAGTCGACAAGGAAAAATGCAATGATTGTATGCTTGGAAAACCTTGTCTTAATTGTATCGATAATACTAATAATCTAATAATCTTGATAATGAGTTTTATAAACTCATGAGTCAATTTCAAGATATGAATATTAGTGTCTTGACTAATAATAATATTTTAGAATTTCTTAAAACGATTAAAGATTAAACTTAAGAGACAAAATTATTGAGCAATTACATGATTCCTCTCATAAAAATGAGGATAATAATAAAACTAAAACTAGTCTTTCTAATATGATTGATAGTAATTATTATAATATGGGTGAATTAGAAAAACTTCTTCGCCTTAAGAATATTAAAAATAATCCTGTAACTATAAATGATTTAGTTCATGAGATTAATAATCTTAAGACTGATAGTAAGATTCTTCAAAATCGGAATACTGATCTTCCTGTCCGCCTTTCTTTTATTGAAAAAGGAAAAGAAAAAATTGAAGATTGTGAAACTAGCTCTAATGCTCTTTCACGATTTTTGGATAATAATAATAATGTTAATATTGAGAAAAATCATTTATCTACTATTAACATGATTATATCACAGAAATGGTATACTAAGCTTTCTCTTATTATAAATAATTCTTATAAGAAAGATTTCATTGCTATGATTGATAGTGGTGCTAACTTAAGTGTCATACAACTAGGAATAATTCCTACTAAGTTCTTTGAAAAAACTACTCACTCACTTTCTCATGCAGGTGGAGGATCTTTAAAGATTAATTACAAACTCAAAAATGCTTATATTTGTGTTGATGGTTGTTGTATTCCCAATGACTTTCTTATTGCTGAAGACATTACTAGTTAAATGCTTATTGGTCTTCCTTTTTTATTTAAAATATATCCTCTTACTTTTGTCGGTGAAGGAGGTATTACAGGTACCTATAATGGTAAACCTATTACTTTTAAGTTTATTACTAAACCTATTCATAAGGTTCTTAATTTGATTCAAGATCAAATTGATAATAAAATTTGTCAAATAAATTTTCTTAACGAAGAACTTAATTCTATCACTATTAATGACAGATTAAAAAAAAAATCCTAAATTGCAAGATAAAATCAATTTTTTTAATTAATAAATTTTCTATTGAAATTTGCAATGATTTTCCTAATGCTCTTTGGGATAGAAAGAAACATATAGTTTCTCTTCCTTATGAGGAAGATTTCAAAGAAATAAAATACCAACTAAGTTTAGACCTTGTCAAATGAACTATGAATATTTAGAGTTATGCAAGAAGGAAATATTTTCCTTATTACGAAGAAGCTTATTACTCCTTCTAAATCCCCTTGGTCTTGTACTGCTTTCCATGTTAATAAACATTCTGAACAGGTTTCTATGTTAATAAACATTACGAACAACTTATTACTCCTTCTAAATCCCTTGGTCTTGTATAGCCAACGAAAAGAGCAATTAATATCTTTTGAGTACCAAATACCTGAATCACGTGTTCTAGCCACATATCTTATAATTCTTTTTACGAAATTAAGATGTGATTCCTTATGATTAAATTTGATATCTAGTACAAAAGACATACACTATACATAATATCGGGTCTACTAGAAGTTAAGTACAAAAGACTACCAATCATTGATCTATATACAAAGTAGGATCAACATCTTTTCCAATCAAGTCTTTACTCAACTTTTGAGTTGAATCCATAAGAGTTTTCATAGTTTTAGCACTTTCAAGACCAAACATCTTCACCAAATTCTTAGCATATTTGTTTTGAGAAAAGAAAATACCATCTTTCATTTGTTTGATTTGAAGACCTAAAAATAAATTCAATTCTCCAACCATGGACATTTCAAAAGTACAGGTCATTTCTTTAACAAAACTATCAAGCATATCATTACAAGTTGAACCAAATACAATATCATCAACATATATTTGAGCAACCATGATATCATTCTTGGAATTTTTAATGAACAAGGTTCTATCGACTTCAACACTCAAAAATCCAAATTCAAGTAAAAGAAATCGAGAAGTCTACCATACCAAGCTCTAGGTGTTTGTTTAAGATCTTACAAAGCTTTCTTTAACTTGTAAACATGATCAGGAAATTCTAGATTTTCAAAACCTTGAGATTGTTCAACATAAGCTTCATCAGTTAAGATACCATTCAAGAATGCAACTTTAATATCCATTTGATGTAAGTTAATGTTAATGAAACATCTGATAGAAGTAATCTAATAGATTCTATTCTAGCAAGCGAGGAGCAAATGTTTCATCAAAATCAATTCTTTCACTCGAGTATAACCTTGAGCAACCAATATAGCCTTATTTCTCACAATATTACAGATTCATCGGTTTTATTCTTGAAAATCCACTTTGTTCCTATGACATTAATATCGAGGGATTAGGTCTAGGTACAAATGTCCAACATCATTTCTTTCAAACCGATTAAACTCTTCATGCATAACATTTATCCGATTTTTCATCATTAAGAGCTTTTTTTCACATTTTTAGGTTCAATTGCAAAATGATAACACTCAAAAGTTGCCTGATTGCATATGAATGACATGCAAACTGATCTTTCAAAGTTATTGATATGAATACTCATTCTTCTTCTAGTTTGTACACCAGTGGTAGCTTCTCCAATGATCTGATTTGATGGATGACTTTTCATTATCTTTGTTGAGGGAACCAAATGTTTTGGATATTGTGAATCTTGTGACAGATTTTCAGTATTTGAACTTTTGGGTAATGTTGTATCAGATGTTGAAGGAACATCCTGACTATCTTTAGTGTCATCAGTATCTTTGGATACTTCTATCAAATCTGATACATTATCTTCAGCACTTTTACCTACAAGACTTGTAAGTTCATCAAATACCAAATTAACAGATTCTTGCATTGTATCAGTTCTCGAGTTATAGATTCTATATGTCTTGATATTCTTAGAGTATCCTAAGAAAAATCCTTTATCACTCTTTGAATCAAACTTGTGAAACTGATCTCTATCATTCAAAATGTAACAAACACAACAAAAAACATGAAATTATTTCAAATTTGGTTTCTTGTTATTCAGAATCTCATAAGGAGTACAATTACTACCAGAACGAATATGGACTCTATTCACAATGTGACAAGCAGCGTTTAAAGCTTATGCCCATAATTTCTTAGACAAACTTTTTGAGGTAAGCATAACTCTTGTCATTTCTTGCAAAGTTCTATTATTTCTTTCAGCAATCCCATTTTGTTGAGGAGTTTTAGGTGAAGAAAACTCTTGCAAAATACCTTTCTTTTCACAAAAATCAGTAAAAGAACCGTTTTCAAATTATCTTCCTTGATCAGACCTTATCCTACTGATCTTTAAACATAAAACAATTTTAAACCTTTTATAAAAAATTTTGAACTTCGAGAAAATGTAATGATTTTTTCCTTTAGAAAGATAACCCAAGATATCTGAAAAATCATCTAGAAGAACATATAAGTACCTCTTTCCACCTAAACTTTTTTTGTTTCCCATATGACCCATTAGATCCATATGAATCAATTCACAACACATGTTTGTTATGCATCTTGACAACATTTGATGTGTTGTCACTTCTTTTTTACGCTTTACGGCATGGTCCATGATTTTCCTTTACAAAGTTAAGATCGGGTAGACCAATAGCAACACCTAGTCTATACAGATTTACGAATATTACGTAATTAACATGACCAAGTTTTTGATGCCATAGAATAATGTCATCTTCTTTAACACTTTTACAAGTATGGTTTGAACCAATCAAATAACAATTATCAGCAGATCTTTTACCAGTCATTAAGCAATTATCATTTTTGTCAAGTACATAACATGTTTTTTTGTCAAATTTCACATGTAAATCATCATCACATTATTGACTAAGACTAATCAGTTTTGTAAGTAAACCTTTTACATGTAACACATTTGTCAATTTTGAAAAATCAGAAACATTCAGGGTTCATTTTCCAACAACTTAACCTTTTGAACCACCACCATAGATAACATGACCACCATCACAAGATGTATAATCTTATATTATAAAAGGAGAATGTATCTCACAATATTTTGACAAGTGGCACTCTCAGCATGTGCCATGTGTCCCCTTCATGTTTTTCTTTTATTAAATTTATTTATTATTATATAATATATAAAATTAATTTATGAAAATGACTGTTCGGTGCTGAAAATTGATTCAAAACGCCTCTGATTTTCTTTCTAACTGAAAATTGCTAAAAATTGAATTCCTATTCTAACTTTTCGCTGCTCTATTGGTGATTGGTGATTGGTGATTGGTGATTTCTGATTTCCTTTAGCCACCCCCCTTCCAGATTCACAGGCGTACGGCATGGCATCCGATCAAGGTCATCGTCGTTCATCGTCTATGCAGTATCGTTTAAGCCATCTACGTGCACGCCCAGATCATGTCTCTCTGAGTTCTTCCATGTCTAAATATCTGAACAAATTGGCAGTGGGGATGATGGTCTAAAAGTTTCTGTTCAGGTAAGAATCAACATCAAAATCAAGCGAAGAACCAAGAACTGAGGCCGTAGATTTTTTAAATTGGCGTGAAGTAATTTCTTCATTTCGTCGGGAGATCGAAGGTCGATAATAAGGATCGAAGGCTAAGCGACTTTCATACATCAACGGAAAATAAAAGAAGGGGACGAACGAACACGCTGAACAATCCTTGATCGCTGGAATTTTATGGTATACACGATGATTCATGGGATGGGGTACAACTGGATTAAAAGGCAAGCTGGCGGATTTAGGGTTTAAGAAACCAAACTTAAGCGCCAGCCATCATCAGATTTGTGCGGATTTTCAGGATGAAATCAATCTTTCCATCAGTTTCAGCGTGAATTTGGTAATATATATTTCTATGAAGTTTCAATATAAAAGGCATATTTTGGCCTTAATTCGTGGAACCTTAATTGGTAAATTTGACTGTATGTTTTGTTTGAAAAAATTGATTGTGCGTTATAATTTGGTAATGTAGCTGATTTTTAGGATACTAATTGATCTCTTAAAGTGTTTATGATTTCTTCAGCCATTCTACTAAGTTTAGGATTTTTTACGGTAATGCTTCTTATTCTTCTTCTTTTCGTCTACACTTGGATTTATGCTTTCAACCCCATAACTCAGCTAAATTTTTGCAGAATTGGCCATTTCATTTAATTCTTCATCATATTTTTTCAATTTGATAACTTTTCGTAGTCTTTTTAAGGATGATAATGGTTTAGTTTTGTGAATGTAGGAACAATTCGAGTGAAAGCTCCCATGTCAATGAAAATAACATTAGCATTTATATGATTTTGAGTATAATAGATGTTGTAAAACTGATGTTGGTTCTTTTTGAGAGTGAGGTGAAGATCATCCCATAAATTAACAGATTCATCTATCCAGTTATGCATAAAAGTTTTCCTGAGACAAATTATATAAGCATTAATTCCATGCTGATAATATTGGGTGATATTGTAATTTCCACTGAGATGGTTGCCGGTTTTTTATTCAAAACTGTTTTGATGTTCAATAAATAAAATTCCATACTGGACCTCAACAGTTTCTCTGTTTTGTTTAGCCTGTCCCATCACTCTAAAATGATTAACCTTTTAACCTCATCATGTTATGCAAGTGCGACCAGTCTGAGACCCTGAAGTCTATATGCGTTGATGTGTATTCATACTTACTCTTAGGAGGTGCTCATTAAATGTTAATGAAAATGGGAGTCTTTTCTTAAACGTGAAAGTGGAGTACAAATATGTGGATAGTATATATCTAACAATAAATGAAAGTTTATTATTAGAAAGAATTAAGATTAATTGCATGACCCACAAAATTGGATCTGGATCAACATGACTGATTTTTTGACTGAAATAGTTTTTTACTAATGTTGACCATGTTGAATTGTTTCTTCATGTTTTCATGTTAAATACACAACAAATATTTGTGGATATTGGGCCCGATTTCATATGGAGTTTACTTTGTAAAAATCACCATTTACCTCTTCACATAGAAGATGAGCTCTAGGTATATAATCTACAAAATTATAAATGTTCATCATAAGTAATGAAATTTAATGTTTAGAAAGTGTTTGTGTAGTGTTGCATAATTGTTTTTTTTTCTAAAAGATGCCTACTCATTGGCCTATAGTTGTTATTTATTACAGGGTCATTGTTTTTGTTTTATCGGGGATAAAATTAGAGTTTAGATGTTTGCATGAGTATGGGGTATTAAAAAGTATGAGATTGACAAACCCGAAAGTGCTTTGGTGCTTTCATTCTTTTTTTTAAATCTTTACGTACCCCACAATTACTCTCTTACTTTCTATAGTAATTATTTTACAGCTATGGTTAAGTGATGAAAATATTTTATGAATGACCTGGACGACCCTCAAATTGCAGAGATAGAAATAATGATTCCTGAACGAAAAGGTATCCAACTCTATTATCTAATCTCTCCTATTTTCTTTGTACTTTTCAGATTTTGACTTGATAATTTTGATTTTATTCATCAGTTTTAGGTCCATGAATTGATTCAGGAGAGCTTTTATAAAATAGTTTAAATAACACCCGCGGCTTTGTCGAAAGTGAACTCTTGCAAAATAGTTGCTTATATAGTGGCATGGCAATAGGTGTTACATGAAAATTATTGCCCTTAAGATTGATAAGAGATCAGGAAATTAAGTTGGACAAATAGCAGGTCACTACATAATTTACTTTTTGGCTAATGTATTACATGTTTTGTATCAATCAACTATAACCTGTTTATATGTCATATGATGGATTGGACATACAAGTGTTGAACATTAGGCCACTATTTTGGGTTATATATATTTGAAGACTATATATGTGTGCAATGGAAAGGATCATGGAGCTACGATATATATATTCTAACAATTTATTAATTTTCAAAATATGTAGTTCATGCACATATTTTGATATTAATGGGGAGGATCATGCAGTAAAATTTGAGAAATTAGAAATTTTCCTTCTTATTTTAGCATCTTTCACGCCCTTACGTCTTTGGTAGATCTCGATTGTCAGTTGGCCTGATTGATAGGATTAATCAATGTGAAGTGAGTGGCAAGCTTTTTTTTTTCTGCAAAACTTTTCTAAATGAAAATGCAAAGCTATAGCTTCAATCGCCACTGAAAAAGTATTGCCTATTCTGTAAATATTTTTCAGTTATGAGCCTTCATGTGCTTGGTTGTTTTTTATCATTTTTTAATTTCTGGAACCACGTTTCAATTTCCCCCTACTTTTTTTATGTGTCCTGTTAGTTACGATGATACAATCAAATGAAATATGATATATACCACATAAGTCCTTTGGCATTATCCATATGAAATCTGCAGGTGAGTGAACCTTATAAGCATTTTGTATCTTTAGGTGCTCACAATATATTTATGAATAAAAATGCAAATATTCATTTTTTGTCAAAAAATCTTGAGTATGTCAAAGAATGTTTGCTTGGAAGCATATTTATCTACGTGTAGAGTTTCCAACTTATGTTATATCCTCCATATGAAAGTTCTAATAGCTTGCATGGCTATTTATGTTGAATTAGCTGAAACCTTATTACTATAATTGCTCATAATACTTCCATTATGGTATTTTACGGATCATATATTTATGCATGGGTTGTGCCACTAATAATATTTGTTTTGCCTGCCATCCTTGACTTAATAGTTTCTTTTCTTTCTTTCTGATGCATCTTATGGAATAGCAAGTTGATAAGGACATGAATTTAGATGATAAAGAAGAGAAATGCAACACCGCGGATACACATACTTGAGGAACTCGTAAATAGATTACTGAAATCTCTTGATGAACTCAAAAAGTAAGGATTCTGATTCTCAATGAGTTACATCGAAATCTCCTTCGTGCAAGTTATATTATCTCTCTGGGTTTCATTTTTTTTAATCAAGAATGCATGTTAAGCTTCTTTTTAAAAAAAAAAAAAAAAAAAAAACTCAAAGTCATTTTAGTACAAAACAGTTCCAATGGCTGATTTGACATTCATTAGATTGTTTGATAAATAAAAATCAGGGAATTCTGTTGGGTGAATTTGGAGGTTTTATAGTGCATTTGATATCATCGATAATTTTAGCACTAATTTGCACACTTGTAACTAGATATAAAAAAAAAAGTTTTTGTAGATTGGGTTGGTGTTTTTATTTGCAGGAAAGTTTCTATGCTGATTGCCAATGTAGTTTAAATTGTTTTTTGTGAGTGCTGCATCAAATTCTTTTGTATCCCAGCAATAAAATATTTTATCATACTTCAAATTTGTAAAAACATTAATTTTTTCCGAAGATGGTATTTTTAATATTTTATTTGGAATATCTTGTCTCATCATCTAAAATGTTCAGTTTTGTTTATGCTTCCTGTTCTTTCCTGTTTACTGGATGCAGGTAATATCAATGATGAAGATTTTATAACTAATGGGTGTTATTCTGATTTAGGATTGTTTATTGATTTTGTGTTGTGTCCGCTTCATATAATTACAAAAAAGTGTCTTTTGTTGGCTGCACAGGTGAAAATGGGTATTCAACTACCTAGATGGTTTTAAATTTCCGCTTTCTATGTTTACATTCAATACTCATAAGCACATGAAGATGCATCTCTTATTACTCCAATTTGGATCTATAACTATAAGCAGTGAAGAATTTGTGGTTCACAAATATGGCAAACTTGGTAATCCCAAGTGAGGTATGTTTCTTATGTTTTCTTAAGCTTATAGCATTTAAATATTGAAGCTGGAGTGTCAATTTCACAAATAAATTTTGTGTGTTATATGCATTCTATGGGCAAAATGGTCCTATTAAACAAACGTTTCCATTGAAATATTTGTTATTAATTCCCTTAAAAAAGTTAAAATAAGTATGTCATCTGTTTAAAAACAATCCAACCTCCTTACTGCAGACATTCATTTGATTAGTGTGTATTTGTATATATGGTGTTCTACTCTATTATTCTCCTAGCAGACCTATTCTTTCTGGCACCCATTTATGCATAACACAAATATCAACAGTGAAATTAAAAAAGTCGCATGGTCAAAGAAGGTAAAAATTTTAATATCTCTGATTTTAATATATTATCCTTTTTTTTCTCTGTGTGTTAGGTTAAATGTGGGACATATTACGCATCATATTACATTCAACATGAGTTTTTCCTCTCACTTGCATTGAATCGAAGTGGGAATTGATATTTTAGTGTTTCCAAAATCATATGTATTATGGAGTTATGAAAAAAAAAATTCCCCACAACAACGACATATAATATAATCACCAAGGTATATGGAAAGGTTGGAGATATAGAGAAGATGGATAAAATCTTCCTGAAAATGAAACATCTAGGTTGAAAACTAATTAGATTACTTAGAGTTCTCTGGTTTCTGTGTCTAGTAAAAGGAGAGCTTTTGGTTATAGTTGGTTCAGTTTTAAAGCAAATAGAAATTTAATGTGGTACTGAATACCTTTTTTTTAACTATATTTTTTTTACAAGAGATTAAAATTGCTCAAATTTTCGAGAATAGTATGATTCCTTATGAAAATACTTCAGGTACCAAGAAAATTATTGGTTGCGTTGTGAAATATATGCCAATTCTTGCTGCATCAGGTACTTCAGGTACCGAATACATCTCAGTTAATATCATGATCTTTTTGGGCACTTATTTCTACAAGGGTATATAATACTCAATCCCTTGGTTGACCTTAAACTTAGATTTTGAGCCAAGAATGCTAATTACATATTGACTATGTTGTTCAGGAAGAAATTTTTGGTGGAAATTAGAGAACACCATTTTAAAGTATGGTTATCCTGTGCTTATTCTTAAAACTGGGCAACTTCTCTAACTCCAGCTCACAACTTTCAGTCGGTGAGTACTATATATTCTTTAATGTATATACATTTTTTAGTTTATTCTTAAAACTGTATTTTTGGTTTTGGTTTGTGAGAAGTAACCATTTGAGCCAATAAACTGCTACTTTGTCGAAAGTGATTTCCCAAGTTATTTAAAGCTTCCATAAATTTCTGACTTTTCTATAACTATTTTGACTAATTTGGATATCTATATATATCAGACATTATTGTTCCTTTGGATATCAAATTAATTTGATTAACATCTTATATGCCATTAGGATTGTATCCTTAAGAAAATGTAATTGTTAGATGCAAAATGCTCTCATCCTCTACTCTTTAACAAAAACCAAAGATTACTTTGTAAAGAACTATCAATAAGTCTTTATTCAGTGATAGCATTAGGCTCTTAAAGCATGTAAAATATAGGTAGTCTCTATCTTATTAAATTTCTTGCACCATAACTTTGGAATTACTCTTTCTATTGTTGATAATTTTTATATTATTGTCAAGTGTATGAGTAGAGCGAAGAGTCCTAACTCATGAAAGCGAGATGAAGAAAAATGCAACAACGTGACTATGAGCCGCATTTTATTTGGCGAAATTTAAGAACCTAAAATGACTAAGAAGGACTGATTGAGATGAGAACAATGGACTTGAAAAAAGAAGTTACATTGATTATGCGTGTTTCTTTATATATTAAAGCGTCTAATGAATTAGAGGGTAACTATGTGTTATTGTGCATTATATCGTTGGAAATACAAATAACTTTGATACACTTATTAATTCATTAAAAGCATTAGAGGAAGAGGGCCCGATTGTTGCAACAAAGTTATTAGATGATGTCATTGTAAATTATACATTTTAAACATTAAGAAGTTAATTTGGCTATGGATTATTTAGCTTGATGTTAAGTTATCGTTTATTTAAGCTATCGAATAGTGATTGTTTTAGAGAATGATTTTTTAAGATTATTGTTGCTTGCATGTAACACTATACATCGATTTACTTTTTCTTGAATGGTTCTTGCATCAACTATAGATATATAGTAGTCAATTGCAAAAATCTTTTGGCAATTAACCTAAAGAATATTTATAATAGGTTCGTTAATCGCATGCGAAAAAAATCTAGTTAGATAAATGATTAACTTGACCCCGGTCGTGTATATGCAGAACAACCACTATCAAAATCTAGATCGAGAACACATGCTTTCAAAAAAGTATACACAACATTACACAACATGTTCTTATGAATTCATTTCTTAGTGTTTGTTAACTTTGTTTTATAGGGTATTCAATTTTGTTAGGTAAAACAATTCCATCTTTTAAATCTCTTCTTAACATAGAAACGGTATGGGCCAGATGTGACTTACTCGGCATAGTAAAAAACACACATACTCTTCAAACAATCCATTGATTTCTTTTGTTTTTAAGATCAAAGGTTTTGTCGAACAAGTTCCTTCTTTTACAAAAGAAATAGGTTTATTGGAGATTTGAGTATCTTCAAAAGTTTTCTCAAAACCAAGACCCGGCGTTACTAGATCTTCCAATCATTAATGCATCATTCAATTCAGCTGATCTTTAGTAGAAATTTTTTAAAAAACTCGGAGTAGTACACTTAAGCTCATTTTTCAAAGAAAAATTTCCACATCTTTTCTAGTTAAAAAAGAACTTCAAGCTTTAAAGACTTTCTTTCAAATCTGAATTTTCTAAAGATAAGGAACTCCTTTTTTTTTTGAGTTTCTAATCGATTTAAACTTGGATAATCGAGTTCTGAACATGAATTTGAAGTTTGGCATTTAGAATAGTTCTAGCAAAACAATTAATCTCGAGAATCATATTTCTTGGATGTTGTTTCAAATGTTTGTGATAACATATGAATACTATGGACCAATAATCATCGAGATCATCATCAAATGTATCATCATAAACTATTCTAGCGGATATAACACTTAGTTCACATTTACGGCCTCGGTTTCATCATGGAATCATCACTTAGGTAGCATTAAAGTTCATCTTTTTTTCCTAAGCGTAAGTATTAACACATTCATTAGTATAGTGACCATATCTAAACATGTAATCACATTTAACCTTTTTTTACGTACTTTCGGGATCATATTTGAAAATGTTATCCTTAGTAAATTGTCTAGGTTGATTAGGCTGGAAGGCGACTTGGAACAAACTTTTTATCCAGAGGAGAAAGTTTAAGTTAAACTTATCCTTTGATTGAATTACCATTTGAACTTTCCTTTTAGAAAAGATTTGAATTGCTTAGTGATAAAGAGCAAATTGTTCAAAAATATTTTCACATAAATCGAAACATCATCATCGAATCAACTTTAGTTACATAAGGATGTTTACAACATTTTCAAAGTTTCACCTCTAAAAGCAATACTTTCTTTGTCTTTATCTTTCTCATGTTTATCATCATCTAACATATTTGAGTTAATCTCATAAGTTTTCAAAATCTTGATCAACTCATTTTGACTCAATAAATCGGTGTTCTTAGCCTCTTCTGTTGCACATACTTTAGCATCAAATCGTTTAGGAGCGGTTCTAAGTATCTTATTGACTAACCAAATGTTGGAAATTAGATCACCAAGTGGGTGTGACTCATTAGCAATCTCATATCCTTTCATTGTATGATGAAATAATTTCATCATCTTTCATTCTCAAGTTCTCAAACTTGGTTTCCCAACATTAAAGTCTTGTTCTTGAACACTTTACGATCCTTCACAATGTTCTGCCAATATTTCTCATGCATCCTTAGAAAAACCACAGTTAAGATATCGGTTTAAACATAGAAACATCGATGCATTAAAAATGCATTAAGGGCTTTAGAATTGAAATTGGCGTTGTGCATTCATTATTAGTCCAATCAATCTCCTTTTAACTTGCGATTCTCCATCTCTATCATCAAGCATCTTTGGTGGATTCGACAAGATAACCTGTTTCGCCATGCTCTCTCATCTATAGACTTAATGTACATGTGCATTTTAGGTTTCTGATGAGGATAATTTGATCCATCCAAAATTGGAGTTTTAAAGATGAAATCAACGGATAATCCATTGCAAAAACATTTTAAAAACAGGACCTTTAACTTATCAAGTTTATGGCTCTGGCGTATTTGAAAATTATTATGCGTGTATTTTCAGTGTTGTTGAAAATGTTGTGCAACATGTAAAAATAACATATATAATGAGGAAGTATTAAAAGCCTTGCAAATGATTTCAAAATTTTGTATAGTCTTAATTATTTATCTGAACCTCATAGTTAAAAACATAGCTACTAACAAGTAGTGAGATACACAAGAACCTCTTCTGAATCACAAGGTGTAGTGAAAAACCACACAAAAAGAATCCTATTCAATCATGTAACTAGTGATCTTATTCAACCTAAAACTTGATCTAATAAGATAAAATCATCTTGATGGGAGAGATTGTATTCCCCTCGACCCGATCTGAAATAGAATAACATAAACCCTCACACTCTAGAATTCTGAACACTTTCGGTTTTCACTCTTGGTTTTGTCTTTGGATCTTCCTCTCTAAAGTTTGGAGTAGAGCAAATGGTATTTCACTTTTCCTCAAACTTGAATATGGAAACCCAATGCGGTGTATTTATAGACTTGAAGATCAATTGCATTGTCTATCCATTGTGTGGACATCCTTGAACATCTCATCCACTATCTCCGTGATCTTGGTGTAAAGCACCCTATGATCTTTCTATTCTCATCCACCACGGTTACCTTGTAGCAATATAAATGAATTAGTCTTCATCCTGCAATGTGAAACACAAAAAAATACATCTGTTAAAAGCGTGTGGGTGTTAGGAGAAATGACAAATTTAAGATGTTGTGCAAAATGTTGTCCAACATGCGGAACAACATCCGTGCAACATCAACAAATACAATACAATATATATATATATATATATATATATATATATATATATATATATATATATATATGTATATATATATCACAGAGTCATCCGATTTTTTGAAACGGTTCAGCCAATCGAACCCGTTGACTTCATTGACCCTGGTTCATTTATTGGTTCGATGTAGGTCCGGTTTTAAAAACATTAGCTTGGGTCCCACTCCTTTTTAAATTACCCTAGGTGCAAAAATAGGGCTAAAAAAGTACAATACCCAATTGATTTATGGCCCATCCTTTTCAATTTCTTTTCTTCAAAGCCAATCCATTTTTTTCATTTCATCATCTCTCTCTTCCTTTCTCATTTTTTAGTCTTTCTTTCTTCATCAAAATTCATCAATCCCTGTGATTTCTTGGGAGGAATTGGAGTTAATTCCTATAATTCTTGGGTTTAATTCAATTTATAGGAGAAAGAGTATGTATATCTAAATTCAAAAGGCAAACTTTTTGAAAACCCTTTTCATGATTATTAATATTAAATTAATTTAAAACATTAATTAGAAAAACTATAAATGTACATACAAATTTATAACAAGAAAATTTAAGAAAGACTACTTTAAAAACATGAATATATTCATAAAAACATGAGCACAGTTCATCAAATTCATGCACGTATTCATAAAAAACATGAACATGTTCATGATTTATGAACTTAATGCATCTCCGGTTTCAGATCCTCATCTCCAAACCAAAATTCAAAGCGTATTGCACCTCAAAAATCATAAATTTGTGCTTTACAAAAGCTATACAAATTCATAAATCTTCAAAGAGGCCTTTATTGAGAGTATTGAAGGTTGCGACATCGGTGTATATAGCCACGCTTGACAAAGTGCCCTAATATTGCAAAGGCAAAATCAACCGCGATTCATGAGGCAAAAAGCAATCAATTGAATATTGAAAGGTGTGGCGGTCAAGCGGGCATCTCGTTGAAGCATTTTGTGGAGCAATTGGGTCTTGACAGTCTTTGTTTGATCTTCTGATGGATCTCAACAATTTTGTGAAATCAGCGGTGAAGGCGGCTTCGTCATACCATTTAAGTGAAATAGAGATTGCATCTTAGGGCTAACGGATCTTGCCCAAAATCAAATGCGGGTTTGAATTGGAGGAGGAAAAGTATGTAGATTGGTGAGTGAATTTGGGATTTTGAAAATGGAAGCGAAAGGTTGATAATAATGGAGAGAAAGGCCGCTGAATTGAAAAGATTATACGCAAATTAATGCGGAAAGCGTGGGTGGTGTGGGTGATGGCTAACGCCCATTAGTGGTGGTGATGAGAGAAAATTTGTTGAGAAGAGAGGGCTATTTGTGAAATGGGGAGAAAATAAGCGAAAAATGGGGAATCATGTATTTTGTGTGTGAGAGGTGTGAGGGCAATTTAGGATTTTTAAGTGTTGTTTTGTCCTCTAAATGATGCTGAAAAGTTAATGGACCTATAGTACTAGTAGGGTGAATCTTGCCTATAGGTAATTAATTGATTTAAATTTGTGAGACAAGTTCACTCAATTTTTTCCCGTTAAAATAAGCATTGCTTTCAAATGAATTGTGAATACTTTCATTTGGGACTCAAATATCATAACTTAAGCGAGTGTTTGCAATAATTTTTATTTTTAAGAAATTAATTCGGCGTGCAAGGGCTGCCGTTTTAGGCGATTTTGAAGCGATCTCGGCAATTTTGACTAAATTGGATCAAATTGAATACATATGAGATTAAAATAGAAAAAAAATAGTAATTATGGGACCATTTTAATAAAATTGGAAATTCTGGAGACGATTTTGGTTTAAATCCAACATTTTATAAGAAATTCTGGAACGATTTTGGTTTAAATCTAAATGATCACTCGGATGTCGAGTATTACCAAGTTCTTTATAAATCTTTTTGTGAATCTTGTTTATAAAAGTTTTTTGTCGATACATAATTTGATTCATCATTTAAGATGTTAATAAAATAAGATGTCAACATATTTGAAATATCATGGTTTAAAGTACACTTACTAGCATAATATGACGATTGACTTTTACGTGTTTTTTAGAGCAAGTTTTGTATTAGTAATTGAAATGATAAAGTGACTTTTAAGAAAGGGAATGATAGATGAGGGCTTATATATCATACTCCTCCTTAAAGTCATTTTTATCATTCAATTGCTCTAAGAAACTTCCTTCATAAAAGATATATAAAAATCATATGCATAAAATTGTGGACGAAGAGTACTATTGATGGAGTTAAATCACATCGACATAGGTAGCTAATGGTTGAGAAGTTGGGCTTAATAACTTTGAATCATCCTCGTCATCCTGAAGCTTGAGGCGAAAGTGGAGAAATTCATGTGAGTAAACAAATTTTTAGTATCATTTTCTATTGGCATGTATCAAGATGAGATTCTTTGTGACATGGTACCTATGGAAGATTGTCATATCTTATTAGGCGGAGTATGTGTTTACAAATAGGTATTCATTTGAAGTGGGAAAAAACAATCATGCTTGTATATTTAAGACCCGGAGAAAGTGCTATTTGATCAACAAAGATCTGACGAAAAAAAAGAGAGATTGATCGAGGTTGAAAAAACAAAATATGTGAAAAAAAAATAGGTAAATGGTAGTATTGAGTGTTGAGATAGTGGAAGTTTTGAATGAGTACGGAGGGAAAGAACTTGAGAATTCATTTTGGATGAGAATGAAAAAAAAATATGAGTGGGTAAAAAAAAAAAATGATGGAGGAGGAACACGAGAATATCTTGTTATCACTAACAATCTTATATCTTCATCACTTTGTGATTTTCAAGTTCATATCACGAAAAATTATGAATATCCTATATTTGGAGCGAATGTTTTTTTCGTTTCACTTGGAGAAAGGATGAAACTTTTGAGAAATTTATCTTTGATCCGGGGTTCTGACTTGAAGTTCCTAAGCGATTACGAATACCTCTGAAAGCGAGCAACTAAAATTAATGTTTTGAATCTGATCTGGAATTAAATATGACATTTGGAAAGATCCAAGAGTTGTATTTTGTTGATATAAAAAATATGATGAAATGATTAAGACATTAATGTGGCTTTGATTGGCATCAAACTATTTATGATTTAAAGGTTGGTGAGGATTAACGAAGAACAAGGGAATGTTCTTCATTAAAGTCATGAGCATCTTATTTAATGCTTGATATTAAAAAGTGTTAAGCGATAAATTACAAGAAGTGTTTGGGCGAAAGACCTCTTTTTTGTCTAATAAAGCCTTTTGTATTGAATGAGAATGTTGGAACCCTAAATAAGCTTTAATTACATGTATTTATACTACAAACTCTTGGGGTATAGCCCCTCACAGGGGCCTAAATTCTAAGCAATTAATGGCTCGCGAGGGGCATTAAATGGCCGACTTTAATTCTTGGGTAGAGTGTTCGGTGATACGTGGAGTCGACATCCTACCTTGGGTTGCTTTCGAAGGTCGCGACCTTATACAAGAGATCGTCTCACGATACTCGAGGTCGTGACCCAAACTTGGTCGCTCAATCTGATCCTTCCTTATTAGAGCGTCTTGTTTTAATCACTTTTTGATGGCGAAGGCGGCTCCCCCCTTTGGGAAAGTCTTCTCTGATTATGCTTGCTTCAAGGACTTAGGTGTCTTGAGGCCCGCCGTTGGGAAATCGATGCCTTTAAGGAGGTCGTGTCCGGGTCCCGATAGTTCAGACCATGTATCTCGGGAAAGCGGGTCTTATCCCGCCTTGGTATAATTAGGATTGATCTTTGTTAGCGACCTACTTGGGTCATTTGGCAATCTGTTTAGTATTTCACCCAGCTAAATACAAAATTATTCTAGTCTTTGAACCTCGCGTGCGACTCGATTATTCTAGCCAATATATTTGAAAACTGTTGGACATGTTGAAGAAGTGCGTGTGAATCTTTTTCCTTGGTAATTATTATTGGTCGTTATAGCAGTCTTACGTGTATGGGGAAATTGCGTGTTCGGTGATTTTAAAATGTTTTCTTCTTTGAAATCGGTAGGGTCGGGATATCATAGAATTTGCCTGAAGCACAAATTGCCTGAGTCAAAAGTCTCTTGACGTTGATCACAGGCTTTTCGGTAGCCAGTTAGCCCAGCCCGATTAGATTTTATCGAGTTCACGAGAAGCTTGGATGGATAATTATCTTCTTGAATACTCAGTGGAGTTGATTGATTTAGTAGCTATCTGTTCTAATAATCCAATCTCTTGAGAAAGTGTTGGTCCTAAGTTTATACTTCGTTTTATCTTCTTTGAAAATCTTTTCCTTAGTAAAAGCAGTGGTTAAAAGGCTGTGATCAAGTTTGATCTGAGATTTGATGGATTGTTTCGGTGAATATAAAGAAAAATCGATTATCTTTTCGGTGAAAATATCTGTGAGATACAATGCAAAAGCAAACGAACAACACGACAAATTATAGTGGATTCGGAAACCAAGCTCTAAATCCGCTCTCTACGATCTTATTCCTTACTACCTTTGCTTTTAAAGTTTCGAAATGAACCTGACGACTTACTAACTTTCTACAATGAGTTTTAAGGTACGACTCATTAAACTTACTAACTCAACCTGAAACAAGAACTACATTACATCTCTAAAAGCAATTTCCTCACTTCTTCTCTAGAGCTTCTGGATAAAACTGGCTAATCATACCTCTTTTACAACTCTTTTTCTGCTGACGATCACACACACACTCCAAACTACCTAATAAAAGGGTTTGGGTTGACTTGGTTTCAACTAGGGTGAGATATCCTTTGACAATAAGAAACAGTTAAAATTTGGATATCTCTACTAAGCTTTGGATATATATATAACCATCTTAGGCTTAGTAAGCGAGATCTCTTCAATGTAAACACTTGGAAATCTTCTTAGGGTTTTAGTGCTTCAATTTGCAAAGAATCTGAATGAGCTCTAGAGTTGCTTTGATTTCGTAACCTTTCAATGGTGAAGGTCCCTTTTTTTTTTGGTATTTATAGGCAACTTGTTGGGGAGATGAATTTAATAAAGAAGATTTTGATTAGATCCCGAAAACCGCAGGTATGACATGTTAAAGGATAATCTTGATAGTTAATTCGGGATTCGGTTTTAAGTATTGGGATGTTATCTGCACAATGTATAGTCATGATATATAGATCGAGGATAGATATCAATAAGTTTCTGAAGTGAAGTTCGATATAAATGAAGTTTAAAGTTTGATATAAGAGAAAGCGAAGACTTCGATGAAAGCGAAAGCTGAAAACAGTGTGGCAAAAGCCCCGGCTCGATGGCGAATGGCGAAGACTTCGGCATGAAACTTTCGATATGTCGATCGATATATCTGCGAAGACTTCATGAACCTTTGAAGACTCGAAGAAGCGAAGGCGCGGAAAGGCGAAGAAGCGAAGGATCTTTTTGAAGGCTGCGATGATGCGAAGACTTCGGTAATGTCTTGAATATCTTTCATTATAAACACGAATATTAGAGAGCGAAATATCTGTCTGAAGGATTCAATCTTGAAAAACGTTACTTAGAAAAATAGATATTGCCCAAGACATTATGCGAATGAGTAAAAGCAAGTGTTGTTAAAAGTTATATCACTCGAAGATATTGTTGACCAAGAGCCGTTGTGTTATCTGTAAGCTGAAGATAACGGCCCGATCGAAAGACAACAACACTTTCTTGACCTTTGACGAAGCTGTCATTGAGCGTCGATAGTCTTATATTCGATTCGCAAAAAGTGTTGGTAGTGCAAAAAGGTATTTTATTAGCTAAACTATGCTTGGGTGTGAAACCTAAAATATAGTAGTTCATCACACGCCCCGAGAAAGCTCAAGAGATCTCTTCCACGAATAGTTTTCAAAGAGTGACCTTGGTTTCCTTGTGACCCTCTACATTTGAAGGTTCTTTGGAAATTTTATGCAACTCAAGAGCTCAAACTTATTATTGCGAGTTGAAGCAACAAAGAAAACCGAAATTTCCCAAGTGCTTTTATATCGAAGAGCTCATTTCACTAAGCCTAATTGATAAGTTATATCAGAACTTAGTTGAGATATCTAGCCTTTGCATTGTTCTTAATTGTAAGGATATCTCATCTAGTTGAAACCAACCAAACCCCAGAACCACTGTGGAGGTAGTTTGAGTGTGATTGTTAATTGAGTTGGAATGTAAAAGAGTTAATAAACTATATTGAGTGGTCGATCGAGCTCTAGAAGAAAGTGAGTAAACTATCTTGGATAGTCGAGGAAAACGTGTGTGTTTTGAGTAAGTAAACTCTGGGGGTAGTCGAGAAAGCTCAAAATAGAAAGGTTAATAAACTACATGGGTAATTAGTGAAAACCTTAGGAAATGTGGTGAATTTCTTTGAAAAGTCGGAAAGTGGGCGTGGGCTTGAGTCTCTGAACCACTATAACTTCTTTGTGTTATTTTGCTTTACGTTTTGCTTTGATATATCTTTAAATTGAAAGCATATTTTCCTTTGTATATAAGCTGAATCACATTTAATCCTTTTATTCACGTTAAAGAAGGTTTTAGCAAACCATAAAAATGAGTATAAACTTAGGACCCAACCATTACTTTTTTATCTGAGTAGCTAGAATAGATAGTTACCAAGCGAACTTACTCTCTTGATAGAGGTTCATTATCGTTCAGCGACTCGGATCTCCCATCAACTTCGAGGATCGGTTGGGATTATCTGTTTAAAGCATCTAGGATCCTTGTCTCGAGATGACTTTTGACTTCGAGCGTCATGCTTCGAGGACCAAATCATCGGAGACAACTGACCCGAGCTAACCTTCGATGAAAAGTTTTAAAATCCTTTTGAACCGTGTATTCCCCCGTAAAATTGTCGTTCTTGGGACCAACAAGTGGTATCGGAAGCGGGTGGTTCAGCTTGACCGCTGCTTTGTTGACCGTAGTCTTGTTGCTAAAATTCTTGTGGTCCTATACGAGCAGATCTTATTTCTTTGATATCTTAAAAGACTCGATATATAATGTCTTACAGAAACTTGGCGTGTTCTCGATGAAAAGCTTGATTTGTGGAGATTGAGAATCTTTGACTCACAATATTCTAAGCATGAGCATTAATATTGGTCTAATTCTGGACCATTCCAATTCAACTGTGGTGAATCCCCAAATTCTGAAAATGAGAGAAATGATCGAGGCGGGGAATTTTAAGTCGATGACGGTGACTCGAGGGAGAGGAAGTTAGTCAATTTAGACTATATTGCCAAACGTATACAATTGATTGATGATGGTGTACGATTATATGATTTCTCATTGTAATCTTCAAATATAGGATACACTAGTTGTAATGTGCAAGGCATAGATCATGTCAAGAAACAAACTTTGATTCTGCCATTGGAAAGTTTGACCAGTTTGAAATGGAAGATGGTGAATCTATAGACAAAAGTAGGCAGATTGATAGTATAATGAATGATCACAATGCACTTGAAAGAGATATCCCATAAAGAAAGTAGCATTGAAAATTCTTAGAGATTATCTATACAAATGGGATATTCATCGTTGATTGAAAACACAAAAACATTGATTCAATGCCGTACCAACAAGTCTTCTCAGTGTTTGAACTTGAGTTAAGTAATTGATAAGAAATCGAAAAGAAAGTGCAAAGATGATTCATCATCTAGTAAAAATGTGGCTTTCAAAGCCAAAAGATAAAACACAATAAAACTAGAGAGTCGAGAACTCACTTGCTAAAAATCGAGAATGAGCTTGAGGATGGCTACTTGCGATGGCAAGGAGGTTTGAAAGACTTAATAAAATGAATATGGAAAATATAAAAGCTATTCACGGGGAATCCACGGTGCGAGGAGGAAAGAAAGGTGAAGAAAAAAGAGAGAAGAAAAGCTGAAAATTTGGATCTTCATCAAAAAAAGGACTCAAAGTCTAAAAGAAGAAAGTAGTCGGGGATGATGCCGCGGATCTTATCTTTGCCAAAAAAAGGTCACTTCGATATGATTGTCCGGACACGGTCTTAAGAAAGAAAGCAAAGAGAGACAAGAAGTTCTCGACAAAAAGCCATAGTTTGGAAAGAAGAACATTACGATACGGGAAGGTTCCGGCTCTTCGGAGAAATGTTCTCGAACTTGTGAAAGTGATGACCTCTTTGTCTAATGGGTATGGAGGAGGGTAAATTCTTCTATCTCTGTTTATTGCTCTACAATAAAGTTATCAAGTTCTCATGCTTGATCATTTTTGACATGATGGATTCTTTTGAGAGTCATTGAAGGACTATCTTTGTTTACAAGAAGCTTGCCTAAATGAAACTCATGAAGCGGAACCAAAAAGCGAGTGAAAATCTTAAGTGGAAAGACTCTAGTAATCTTTGAGATCACTTCCGATTAATAGGAACTCTTGATGAACTGGATGTTCTGAAAGTACAACTCTCGAGGAAAAAGAAGTTGATAGTGACCTAAATGGAAAACTAGAAAATCTCTGAGGAAAATCAATTTGATCGAACTAAGTTCAATGACCTCTCGAGAAGCATGAAACTCTACAAAAATGTGAGGATAGTCTTGTGAGAACTCACATTGAATCTTGCATCTAAAGTAATAGATGAAATTGAGTTATCGAGACACTGCCACTATAAAATGCGGATTGGGATACATTCGGGGAACCTCACAAGGTCATCTGAATCTTTGCATCAAGTAGCAAGAAGACAATCTTTGTTAAACGGTAAGCACCACAGCAGTGAAAATGCCAAGGTTTTAGACAAGAAAAGACCTATAGTTCCAGGCTTGAATATTAATTAAGCCCAAACCCTCCGGTGAAGGATGAAAACACGACCCTCAGTGGAAAAATTTGAGCAAGTACTTGAGCTGACTAAGAATCTGAGCTTACAGAAAGGATCTGTAGCTGAACAGCAGGAGAATTTTAGAAGAAAACACCTTTCCGGCGGGGCATTCTCCAATGAAGAATAGGTCCTCGAATCTTTGAAAAGGCCCAATTTAAGTCACAGGGCAACCTAAACCCCCTTGCCTAAGGGAGTAGGGTTACACAGACCCAAGTCAACAAAGATTAGGACCAGGTGCCTGAAGCGAAATGATGGAACCAGGCACATGCCGAAAAAATTCTGGGCTCGTATTCGTATCAGGCTAGCACTCGCTACTACGGGAGATCTTTGCTAAGACACCCCAGTGGTAAATGTGTATGTAGATGTTTATGGAAGACAGATAATCATTCTAAAGTGATTAGGTT